>VYZM01011884.1:190774-227045 GCA_013398915.1 Dromas ardeola | reverse complement strand
TCCGCCCCGTGCCCGCCACAGGGCGCGGTGCCCTGTCACTGGCGGCCCCGCCGCGGTGATACGGGTGGGCCTTCCCGTGGGAGGGAGGGATAAGGGCGGGCTGCGGGTTTGCCCCGAGAAACGAGGGGAGCGGTGGGGCGGGGGCCAAGCTTCGGGGGAGCAGGGGTGCGGCTGGTGTTACGGTTCGAATGCCGAAATGCTGCGGGGCTGGCCTGAAAGGGGGAGTCTCAGTGGGCTCCTCTCGCCTCCTCGGCCCTTCGCTGGGCAGCGCTCCCCGTGGGGATGGGTCTCTGAGCGGCTGCTTGGCCCACACCAGATGGAGCAAAGCCGTAGCCAGGCTCGCCCTGGCGTGTGGTGGGACCCCAGCCTCCTCCAGGGACCATCTTACGTCCCTCGCCTGCGCCTCTGCTCGGGCAGCTTGCTGGGAAGGAGACATAAGCTGTGCCAGCTCCCTCACTTCTCAAGAGGACGGCTGTAACAGAGGGGTCGTGGAGATTAGAAACAGCCGCCGGCCCGGAGAGAGGGTGCGGGATGTGCCCGGGAGCAGGGCAGAGCTGGCCCAAGGCATGGCTGAGGCCGCTTCGGCATCGCTTAGTTCAGAGCTGAGGCTCGGCTGTGTCGCAGGCGTCTTAGCTGACAGCAGCTCAAATGCTTCCCCTCCTCGTGTGGGAAACGCTTAATTGCTTTAGCTTCTGGAGGGAAAACAGGCTTGTTAACGCGGGCCGACACTGCTGTCGCTGAAACTCAGTTGCCTATGGTTTCTCTGACAATTTAAGGACCTCTGTCGGAGCTTCCCAGCCTGTAATGAGTTTCCTAATGTAGAGTCTTCATGGTAGTTAGGGTGGGAAATATCAGGGGAAAATTGCTTTTGTAGGTAAAATATCTTTTGTTTTTCTTGTGTTCTGATGGGCTTAAATCATAATGGCAGAGGTGGCTGTTCGTTGGGCTTTTTTAGTAACTTACATATACTTTGGTGAGCGTTCTTGTTGACGGAAGCAACCTGCTTTTTCTGTAGTTGCTTTGCCCTTTGTGTTAGCAGAGGTGTTTGTGGCAGACGTATCAGGAAGCTGATCTAGATCAAAATCAACTTTGCTTTGGTCTAACCCTAATCACTTCCCTGATTTGCATCACCAGGTAGAGGCAGTCTGTGGTGTTGCAGGCATGGAGATGAAAGTGAGTGGTTGGAAACTGCAGATTGTCTTCTAGTGGCACTTTCAGAATTAAAATGCCTGTGGAACTGCTACCTTTAGCTTAGTTTTGTGATGTAGATATCAATCCTGTGACACTATGTGCCTGGATTTTTCTCTTTGCTTTTTCGCTTTGCTATTCAGAAAAAAAAAAAAACAACCCAGAAAGTAAATTTTAAGTTATTTTTCCCTTGAGGACCCTTGTACAAAAAGAAAAAGGTTGTGTTGCAGACATCCAGGGACTTACTCCTTCCAGGAAAGCTTAGGTTGAGTTTTGGGAACTTTACTGGTTTTTTAATTGTGGAAGCTGAATTTTGTAAGAGCCTACAGTTTGGATTAAACTTCCTTTTTCAGAGCAGTATATCCTTTAAAAATACGTAGTGTAAAGCCAGACTCTTTACCCTATTGTTTTTTGTTGCCTCTGTGCTGTGGGAATAGCCCTCACTTTCTCTTGCGGCATCACTTAGGGCATCGTTATCTCTCTTCTGCTTTTTTAATAGCTAAAACTGTCGCAACACTAATAGGTGTGATGTGTACTGTTGTACCGTCCACTTTGTACTTTTGACTTGTATGTGTAGGCTGGAAGGGCTGGGGGGAAGGTGGAACTGGAAATGATGTTAAAGGTGATTGAATCTTAGGCTGAACTAGTTGCATAGGGCATTTCAGCATCGCCTCTCTATACTGCCAAGCCACCTCTTCCATTCGTGAACAAGTCTTGATTACCTGATGGACTAACTCTTGGTGGAAGTGTAGGAGCACTGGATAGAAGACTCAGTTAAAATAACAAGCAGGGTTTGGTTTTCAGTGTTGGGTTTTTGGGGTGGGGTTTTTTTTTTTGAGAGTTGGTTGGTGTGATTGTGGGTTTTTTTCACTAACCAGTCTGAAGTGTGCCATTTCTATTAGTCCTTTATTGAAAAGATTGAAGTCTTGATGTTTGTACAAACCATCCAAAACAAGTAAGACTGGTAGCTGAAATCCCTCAGGGAGTAGCTGCCAGCAGATGCTTAGAAAAGAGATCTTTCCCCGACATACCCTTCCAGCTGCCAAAACTCTGTGGTTTGGGGGTTTCTCAGCAAGGGATTCTACTCCTGTTTCTTGCTAGAACAGCAACTGATGGATCTATTTCCCCACCTTCCACCTCATGATTTTGCCTTTTGAATTATTTGTTTTGAACCTGTTTGTACCTTCAGCTTCCATTATGCCCTATTGCAGTGAATTCCACAACTTTATACTACTTCCCCTCCCCTCCCCCACACAATGCAATAATGTCTAAAACCATACAGTGCTCCCTTGTTCTCTTACTGTGTAGTTGTTATTTCCTTATACAGTATTCTTTTTATCTTCATCAGCATCAGTAGCCACTAAAAGACAGTTTGTTACTGACTAGCACAATACGTTTTGGCTTTATAAAATATTGTCTGGTTCCGTATTGTCTTCTTGTCTAGTAAGGACATGGGTTGTATCACTGTTCTCCTGTAAATGCACATTTCAACATAAGCCACCTTATTTGCAGCTAAGCTATTAGCAGATGGCAACCCTTAAGCACTGTTGTCATTAAAATCCATGTGTGTAGATATTTGTAGTGTTTGTCCAGTTTCCTACTTTTGTAATTTAGGACAGTAATCTATAGAAATAATAGGCGGGACTGCTCCACCAGGTGTGGTGATGGGAAGGACATTACCTGCACATTTCATATTCTGTGGAGGGTTGAAATATTTTCATTGTGACTGCAGGCTGGGGTTGTTTTCCTTTTCTCTCTGTGTGTTTTTTTTGTTGTTTTTTTTTTTACTTTTTTCCCCACTAATTTAAAATATTTAGGAATTAAAAGTTTTGCTGACTTTAAGTATGAAGAGTGCCTGTTTGCTGCATTAGAGTGTAAAAGGAGCACTTCTTGAGCGAGGATTTCCATTTTATCCCCACCGTTGGACAGTGAACTGTTTTGCTCTTCTGCAAGCTGACTGCTCTGAATTATCTACAATTACTTCATTAGGTTTTGCACATGAATCTGTCATTACCCTTTCCCATTCTGGGGAACACTGACATGTTAATTTTTTCCTTGCATCAACACTAGGAAGAAAACTGGCTAAACGTAATTCTCTATCTTATTAAAAAGAAGAAAGAAAACTCTGATCCTGTTGCTTTGCTGGTTGCTCGTGGAGGGGCCTGACTTAGGTAATCCTTCGAGCTCAGCAACAGGTCTCTAAAATACCATGGGAAGCTAGAGTTTTAGGACAGAAGTTTATGCTAACCGTAGTTGTTACTTTGTATTGAATTTATATCTATTAAAAAAAAATAAATCTTGTAGCAGCTATAGCAGAATCTAAGCAAAGAACCGCCCAAACTGATGAGAGTAGATTTCATCCAGTGGTACAGACTTGTCCTGCGTGCGCTCAGCTTCTTAGGTTCTATCATGTCTCATTTATTTGGGTTTTTTTAAGGCCTTCTTTTCTGTTGTCTATAGTTTCCTGCAGGTTACTGGGAATAGAGGAATACAGGAAGAGAATAGCATGGATTATGGATTTGCTGTTTGGGCAGCGATGGTGAAAGGGGGCAGGGGCTCAGGGGTTCTCAGGCAGAGAGCCAGGGAGGGAAGGGAGGCTTGTGATGGCTAGCTCTGTAGAATTGCTTAAAAGATGGTGTAGTGCATTTATAAAAGGGTGCTATACCTTGCTGAAACATGCTATTTGGAAAGCCATGCATCTAGGGAGACCAAAAAGCTGCAGAGGGTCGAGGTGGCTCCAGCTAGCTCTAATATTAACTGCTTGGAGGGCAAGGAACATTGGTGAGGTGCTGTCTCTGCTTGTCTCAATCCTCTCTTTTTAAAAGTCCTTTTAAAAAACAAGAACCACAAAAACCCAACAAACTTCCCAAACCCCACCTTTTAAACTGAAAGAGGCATCATCTTGAGTTTTTTCTTGTCAGAGGGAGAAATGAAGGGAAGACATTGACAGGCATGGAATTGCCTAAATAGCAAGGGCACAACTGAGCTTTGTGGGAGAAAGAATAAAGAATTAGAAAAGAGGGGGAACTGGAACAGCTGGTATGAACTGGGGGAGTGAAGCAAGAAGCATTAAGCCCCTGACCTGGTAAAGGAGAGTTGCGAAGCACTGAATGGGGCAGGGAATCCAGCTCGTTCCCACAAGTGAAGAATGGAGCACTCGGTAGTGGATGGGAGAAAGAAGTATTTGGCATAAAGGAAGACAGCAAAGGTTCAGGAACGCCAAAACAGAAGGATGGGAGTTCTTTCAGAGGGAGATTGTTGGGGAGAGGAGGATGCTGAAGGAATGCAGGGAGTCCCTGGTGTGCATGAAATGCACTTGGGTTATAGTATGATTATTTTATTTTTTCATTATTTCCTCCCTGCCCTCTCCCCCTGCTTTAATACAGGTTTAAACAGACCCTTCCCTTCTCCTGCTATCAGGACAATTGTACATAGTGCTTTGTGTGACACACAAGTGAGAGAAATGACCTACATTTTTGGGGAAGAGGGAGGAGGTCCAGTAAAAATGCCTTTCTCTATTCTGGATCTGTTCCAAAGAGGGGTTGTGTAAAATAGGGCTAAATTAGTTGCCGTGGCGTTGGATTGAGGAAGCGAGATTATGACTAAATGTGATGAGAAATTACAGGGGGATGAATCTTTAAATGTTGCATAAGCTTGGGCTGTTGAACTCCCCGGGCTTGAGAGCTTTGCTTGAAATAAGTGGTAAAGGATCTTGCCACATCTAGTCTTCTGCAGCTGTCCTTGCTCTTCTGTGGTGTGGAATCACAGGAGCAGAAGAATGAGCACTGCTGTTCAGCCTACACTTTTTCCTGAAGGAGAGTCATGCCACACATACCTGTCAAACGCTGTACGCACATTGTTTTGTTTTGACACCCTCTGGTTCAGTAGATGACCAGACCTGCTGTACCAAATCTGTGTGTGACAAGATTCTGGAGCTGTATCATCTTTCAGACATCCTTTTTAATTGAAGCGGAGAAGCCTTCTTTTTTTTCCCCCGCCTGGGTTTGTGTTCTCTTCTAGTTCCATGAGAATAGCATCTAGCTCTGGCCAAATAATACATTTGCTTGGACAGGATATAACTTTGGGCAGATATAATAAACACCTCATCAGTGAAAAGCTGATGATTATTGAGAGCTTCCTGACCTTTCTGCTGAGTCTGTCAGCCATGTCACCATTCTCAAATGCTCCCACTTCTCTAATTTGCAAACTACTTGGGTCCAGCGTGGGAAGCCGGCAGGGGACATCCCTCAGTGGAGAGCCAGGCATGTGAGAAGGCGGAGGAGATGGCAGCTGTAGCTGTATTGAGAGGGCAGATAGCAGAGAGAATCCGTGGTTATTAGGAACTTCAGAAACCTCTGTTCACCTTCGGTGATTTGGAAAACGGTATTTTACTGATGAAAACATTAGAGCATTCATTTAATCTGCTAAATGCGTAGTTGCTCACAATGGACCTTTGGTTATTACCACTTTGGGTTAGATTTGAACTGACAGCCTAGGGATGAAATGCTCCAAATTGTGTTTCTAAGCTCTCTCAGACACCTGTTCCCCCATTCCTACTAGGATCTTCTTCCCTTCTCCGCAACTGCAGGGATACAGATGCATCCGCTACAGGTGTTAATGGATGCAGATGATCCTTACTGGGAAGAGGATGAAAACTCTCCCTCTCTTTCCAGATCATCAAGGAGCAGAGCGTTTTAGTTTTGGAGCCTGGGGGGACCGTTGCTTTGATTTGTCCCAGCAGGAGCTAATGAAACAGACATGGATCAGCAGTCTTAATGGTTATACCTGTACTATAACTTGCAAGTCGACAAAAGCCATTGCTTTGTTGAAAAGACCTAATAAGAGAAGTTTGAGTTGAAGTGGGTTTATTTGTTTATTTTTACATTTAATGCGTTGCGCATGTTTTGAGATAAGGTAAATGCAGATGATGTTACCTTGAACAAGAATTCTTGCATCATGTTCTGTGGATTATGGACACTTTCATAAACTACAGTAACCAGCACGCAAGCCTTCTGGTTTCGTTAGAATTGAGGCTATATTTCATGGAGTTTGCATGTCAAAAGATTGTGATAATACCAAGTATACAGCGTACAGCATTATGGCTAATGATAAAAAAAATAAAGTGCCGTAACAGGTTTCTGTTCCTCACCGATGTTTCAGTTAGGGAAGTGATCCAGTTAAATAGAAACTGATCACGCTCTGGCATTTGACTTAATTGGTGATGTACCCCACACTGGAGGGGGTGAATGCGGAGCAGGTAAGGAATTTGGCTAGCATATTTAGCACTGGGTACTTTTGTCCGTGATACGGAGAACCTGATGTTTTTAAAGCAAACTAAAATCTATTTCAGTTATAGAGGGGAGGGGAGCCTAATGCAGCCAAAAAACCAGTGGCGTCCTGGACAGAATTGCCAGGTGTGGCCCAGTTTACTTGCTAAAATCTGGGGATTAGCGTAACAAGTTTCAATAGATCTCAAGCTATCTTTTCATAACTAGTAAAAGTATGTCACAGTAAGGACAACTCGTAAAACATTGCACATGACCTTTGTGGCACTTCACAGTAATATCGGTGATAAAATTGGAAATGTCTTTAAAATACTAATTCAAAGGACTCCAGTGAAACCAGTGGTTTCTCCCAGCCTTTCTGCTCATAATGCTTCATTCATCGGTCTGTGTCAGGATTTGCCTTGTTTGAGAATATCTGTTATTCTCCATACAACAAAGTTATCCAGATAAACCGGTATGGGTACTGTGCTAGCTTTAGTATGTGGATTATATCACAAGTGAAATGATCTTAGGTTCAACAGGGTCCTAACTGTGCTTTTATGTCCTGAAATACCTGAGCAATGGCTGGTAGCCCTCTGTTTTGGAAAGATGGGGAGCGAGAACTGGGGCCGACAGGTAGCCGCAGCCTCCCCGCAGAACATCTGACCAAGTGTGATTGCGGCAGGAGAGGCCCTTGAGCTCTCTGTTCCTCCAGGTGGCTTCTGGTGATCCGCGAAGCCAGAGTGGCAGTAGGCTCCTCCTGGTGTCCACAGGCTCTGTCGTTCCCCCTTCATCAGAGGAGAGAAATTTCTTCAAAAGATGGCTAAGAACTCACTCCCTGGTTTAACCCCAACCCCCAGCACAAAATTCCTTTGTTTAACTGGACTAGCAAGGGAAAAGAAACCTAAATAACTCGACTAATTCCACTGGTAGACATCAAACATGTATTGCTGTCATCACTTGACATGGATTTCTACAGTGTGATCTTTGGGGGGGTTATCAGATATCAGCATGTTAAATGTCTATTGGAATAAGAATACCTACTCGTCCTCTTTCACCTCCTCAAGGCCTCCAACATGATCTGTGATGACAGTTTTTCTTAGTTTCCTTGAATTAAGGGGAAAGGCGGCCTTGCCAATTTTGAAGAATTTTCAGTTTTCTGGATTTCTAGGTAAATACAAATCCAGGGTTCTTGCCTATAGCTGGAGTCCCTAATTCTTTGGCTGTCTTTGGCTGCTTCTCTCAGCTTTGAAGCAAACCATTTGCCTTTAAATGGTCGAACATTTTATTAATGAAATTATCCAAATACTGGGTAGCTGGAAAACATAAATTTGCTGACAATACTGTTTCCATATTAAAAGTACAAAACTAAGCCATAACATGGTGTATCAGCCATAACATGGTGTATCAGCCATAACATGGTGTATCAGCCATGAGGAAGTCCTAAATACCAGCAAAAAAGCTGTTCAGAACTGAACCTCGCTTAAGCATGCTGGTTCTCGGGAAGGATGTGCTTTGTGGTCAGTCTAACTGGAGGCATAACTTCTTTTCTAACTCAAATCAGTGAGTATAATGATGATGAGAAAACGGATGTCTGGAGGAGCAGCTCACCTCACCTGCATTCTTATTGCTGCTTTCTCCTGTGCCTGCCTATGAACTGATTGGCAACTGTCATTTTTCCTTTGTCCCCAGCAGTGACGCTGGGTTTATGTGAGTGTGGGCAAATCTCAGCTCGCTGAGATGTGATCTGTTGTCTAAATCTGTTTAATAGCCTTTACTGGCCTTAGGAAATGCATGCAATCGCGTTGGTCTATTTGTGCTGCAGGAGAGGAATTGCAGAGGTGTAGAGCCACAGTCCTGGACCTGGGAGCGGGCAAGCATCCAGCTCTGTGACTGCCTGTGGCCGTTCACTTGTTTAACCCGCAAGTTGCATTTCCAGCTTTTGTACCTAACTTTGACTCTTTTTTCGTGAGCAGCGCTTCTAAACGTTAAGGATACCGCTGGAAATTACTTGAGGCAAAAATGTTACCTGTACTTTGTACAGAAGGTGTTATAAATAATTTTTAGTAAAAACTAATTCCTCGGCAAAGACATACTGACTGTGTGTATGAAAATAATGTTTTTGAAAGGTACTACTGTAGGACAGTTCCTTTGAACCTAAGACTAGTGTTGATGTAACTGATTCACAGCTTGTTTCGAAACTCTGATAGTCTATATTAAGTAGATAGTTGCTCTTTCATATTTGATGAATGACTTAATTTCTCAAAATCCTTGTCCTGAGTGCCTATGTAGTTTATTTTTGTATGTTGGAAAAAAATCTCTTTCCCTAAAAGCTGAAGTCTTTATTTTGTAAAATGTAATGGTGTTTTATATCTATATGTTGTAAATCTGAGCAAATCATCTAAGTGTCTATCACATAAACTGCTCAGAGTGTTAGTGTCTTGCTACTACGTTCTTTAAAAAAGATTAATTTTATTTTCATAACATTTTTCAGCACAAAGGATACAAATAATTATAGAAATACTGTGGGTTTACAGTGGAAAAATAAGTCAGTTGATGCAGAAAAGAAGCTAAAGTTAAAAGTTGGGATTATTTTTAAATAAATAGAAGGACCTGTATTTCACTGGTGTATCTGGAGTAGTTCATTATAGTAGTTACCACAATTCATGCAGAGACTAGCACAAGGAATGTGGTTTATCCATTAACTAAGTAAAAAATAGCACAATGTAGTATAGGTTCTGTGCTGAACAGTATTTTATCTTTAATGAAATAGGTTATCAGCTAAGAAATTGGGAACTGCTTAGTGACCTTTTGTGTGAATCTCTTTCAGGCACCTTTTTGGGCATACATCCTGGGTGCATTAGGACTTTTTATCTACCAGTCTCTGGATGCCATTGATGGGAAGCAAGCCAGAAGAACAAACAGTAGTTCTCCTCTTGGAGAACTCTTTGATCATGGTTGCGACTCTATTTCCACAGGTAGCCTTAACCTACTGTTACCCATCCTAGTTTTAAAATAGTTACCTGTTTTCAAGAGGAGCTGATTAATCACAGATTAGTTGAAGTTGAAAAGGACCTCTGGAGATCATCTAGTCCAGCCGCCTGCTCAGAGCAGGGTCAGCACGTCCCCTCCTTTTAGGATACTGTCACCATCTCCTGGTCACTGCAGACAAGGCTGCCCCTGACCTTTGCATCCCTGACCAGTATAAGGGAGGATATTTCAGAAGTACCTTTGGCAGATGCTGGATAACATGCGTTCTGCTCTTACTGTGCATCTTCATGTACAGTGTTCTTTGAATGAGCTAGATGGTGAACAAAGAATTACGTAAGAGAATGCTTAGAGATTCTTGACTACACATAGCTTGTGTTTTCCAGTAGGGTACAGGTGATGCCTATAGGACCTAAATGAGTGATGCTGGCATGTGAAGCTAAGGATTCCACTTTAGAATCATAGAATCATCGAATGGTTTGGGTTGGAAGGGACCTTAAAGATAATCGAGTTCCAACCCCCCTGCCATGGGCAGGGACACCTCCCACTAGACCAGGTTGCTCAAAGCCCCATCCAGCCTGGCCTTGAACGCTTCCAGGGATGGGGCATCCACAACTTCTCTGGGCAACCTGTTCCTGTGTCTCAGCACCCTCACAGTAAAGAATTTCTTCCTAATATCTAATCTAAATCTACCCTCTTTCAGTTTAAAACTGTTAGGAGTGAGGTGGCAAAAGATCAGTTTGGTAATAGGGCACGCAGCCTGGCACTTAGGAGAAAGGATAATTTATATTCCTTAGAAGAATGTGTTTAAAAAACATTTGATTTGGAGTCCTTAAGAAGTAAACCTTGTTCAGTTGTACTTTCTGTAACCTAGCTGCCGTTGGTGGCAATGCCTGTACTTCTGTAAAAGGTTAGTGGCTGAAATGTTTGCTGTGGGAGTCGGTACGTTCTTTATGCCTCACTTCCCAGAGAAGTGCAACCACCAGTCTCTCTGAGCTGGGCCCTTCAGGTTGAAGCGGTCAGTGATAACAAAGAACAGGAGATGACAAGGCCAGAAGAAGGGAGTCCGACCTCTGTAGGCTGGGAGGCGGGGCCCTCGCTTGGAAGAAAAGGAGTCCTGTGTTCTGGTGCCTCCTGCCAGGACTGTCCCTGAGATTAGCTGCTCAGTCAAGTTATCAGTCATATCGTTACTTTGTTACAGTGATGTAAAATGCCTTGTGATTTATTTTTTCTTATTTTTATTTCTCTTAACTGCAAGCAAAGAGGGTGTATGACTAACATGTTCGTTTCTGCTTTTCAGTTTTTGTTGTCCTTGGATCCTGCATAGCAATCCGACTAGGAACAAATCCTGACTGGTTGTTTTTCTGTTGTTTTGTGGGACTGTTCATGTTCTATTCTGCTCACTGGCAGACATATGTATCAGGCATACTAAGGTTTGGAAAGTAAGTAGGTATCTTTAGAAGTACATATGGCTTAATGTCTGAGACTGCTAGCTACTCGATTTCCGTTTCTTCTTGATTTTTTTCCCTGCTCTCTCTTCCACTCACCACCTTCCTCATCTCCCTTCCACCCCAGCAGGCTTGTGTTTTACCTGGCAAGAACTTTAAAACTCTGCATAATCCCGAGTAGAGGACTTGTTCTTTTAGCAGCTGATTTTAGCTGTGTATGCTTTCTTTGCATGCATTTGGCTCTTTTGTCTGCGGATTTGTTCTCGGAACCCATACAAGCACCACGCAGGCTCAGGCCAGAGAGCTCTTGCCTGCAGTGTAAACAAGTACTGTGTAGGAGTAGGGACACAGAGCAAGCATCTCCAGTACCAGAGTACCTCCCTTTGTAACCTCCCAGCCACAGAACAGTTTCAGCCCAGGGGACTCTGAACCACGTGCGTTTTTAGAGAAATTCCCCTGCTAATGGGTTTCCCTTCCATAGACATCTTCAGTCTTCCTTCAAACAGACTCTCTGCAACCATTGCATCCTTTGGCAAGGAGTTCCACAGAGCTTGAAGAATTACCCCAAGTTTATTTTGGGAGCTTTGCTTTTAATTTGGCTTGTGCTGGCTTTGATGTCCTTTAGGTTTTGTGTTAGGTCACAGTTCTAGAGATTGTTGTGATGCTGTTCATGACTCAGTAGAAATTTCATCTGTTCTCACTGCAGCGTAGGAGGAAGAGTCATGACATTAATGTAGAAGATAACAATTTCAATTTAATTCCTTAATAGCGTGGGGATTGCTGCACCCTCCCGCAGGTGTGGTGGTGCCTGGCCATGGCCTTTTGCTGTTTTTAAACAACGAATGCACTGCAGTAATGATCTCTGAAAAGAGGGAAAGATCAGAGACTTCTGCAGCAGCAAAACTGGAAAAACGTGCTAGATGAAGGCTGTCCTTCTGCTCCCCCTCACCACTTGCTAAGTCACTTGTTTGTAGTCCTACTTAGCTCTGACCTGCAAGAAGCACCTCAGCAAATCTGAGCATGCTGGGCACGCAGGCCAGTGGTCAGCTATCTTTGCATACTGTTCCGTGTCTGTATCGAAAGAAAGCTGTCTCTGTGGTAATGCCAAGAGCTCTTTTTTATTTGCTGATAATGCATTTTACCACACAAACTATAGGTCTTCTACCTGCCTGTCCATCCTCCTCTTTTTTAACATCTTGTGCTGTAAACAAAAATAGATGCTTTAGAGTGATGGCTGAAATACGGTAATTTCCACACAACAGTGGACTACACTGAAGGGAGATGGACTGTGCCATGAGCTCTGGCGTTCCGCGTACATGGTTGCTTTTTTGTGCCTTTCATTCCTGCATAAAATGTGTGAATGATTTCCTTACATCAGGAAGGCACTGAGACCCCTACACCACATAAAAATTTCTTCATTAAAAACTCAGTGTCTCCTATGTAAATATAGTACAAGCAGTTTGGGATGGCCTGGTGTTCCATGGTTACCTTTTGAAATTAAATAGATACAACTTTTCTCCAATATAACTTATTTCTGTTTGGTCAGAACAGGTCAGAGTTTTTTCAAGGCTCGCAATTTTATTTCTCTTAAGCATAGCGGTAAGAGTCTAAATGAAGGCATTAGTATATTGCTCTAAATATGATAATACTTAATGACATGGACAGAAGCTTTCACTGATGCTGTTCCTGAATTAGCAGCGCTTGATTTGCGAAGTCAAAGGACAGATGAGAGAGTCCTAGCACTGGTGGCCAGGAAGGATCAGAGCAGCTGGTAGTGTGCCACTGTCAGGTTGTGTAGAATACCGCACTGCGTCCGATTGAAATCTTTGGACTCTGGTTTGGGCTGTGTTGCAACCAACAGTCTTGAGCCTCTGTAAAACGAAGTACTAAACTTTGGTACGTGCAATGACTCAACTTCAAGTTCCAGCCTCCTCCCGCCACCAGCAACAGCAAATGAGGCACAGCTTAGAAATGTCAGTTTTCATAGTACAGAGAGCGTGCAGCTACAGCGATGACTGGGCAGAGGTAACGCTCCATCCCTGGTAGAGAGGGCAAAGCCCCATCCTCAGCAGCGCTGTCCCGTTTCCCCCCTGCACAGACTCTGTTAATTGACTTCAGGCCAATTCATGAAATGGGCAGAAGATGAAAAGTCAGCCAGCTGAACTGGTGCACCTCGCAGTCTGGTGAGCACAAGAGCTAGTACCGGTGAGGGAGCGCAAGAGCGTAGGAAGGAGAGGACGACCCATTCCTATGAGCACCTCAGCTCATCATCAACTTTGGCTCTTCTAAGGCGAAGAGTCTGAAGCTTGTGATGAAACTTAGCATATTTTATCACTGTCCTTCCGATGAAAGAAGGGAGTTTATTGTTACTGTGATTATCAAGATCAGATAAATGTTTTCCGTTGGCCAAGAGTTGATTCCTATCTCCCTTTAAAAATACACAGTTTCCAGTGCAAAGAGGTCACGTGCTAAGCAAGTAACAATACGTGTTGACTTTGGTCATAATACCTTAAAACTGCAAATTTATTCTAACTGCTTAAAGAAACGTTGTATTTTAAACATCCTTTGTCACTGTTTACTGGTAACTTCAGTACAAAGATCAGGTCTCAAAACCTTGGTAGCATAAAAGGAACATAAAATGTGCATTTGTTTTGTTTATTTTAAAACTTTATTGAAAGTATCAATTTTTTTTTTCTTGAGCCTCTGCTTAACTTCTTTTATATATTCAGGTCTTCTCAAAACATTTCATTAATCAAAGACAGTAATAAAGAGTTGGCTGTCTTGTCTGAGAACAAAAAAGGTGGAATAGAGAGTCTCGAGCGTATACAAGGCACCCTATTTTAAAAATATCTTAATGGAGAAAAGCAAGATATCAATTACATGTCCTCTGAAACAGAACAGATGCTTAGTTATCCGCTGACTCAGTCCTCAAAATACCACCCTTCTGTTTTGCAGGCTGTATCTGTCAAGTTTTCGTAATACGATGGCTGAAAGAAATCCCTTCTGTCCCAGCCTGCTCTTCACGATCCATACTTTTTTGTGATATGCTTTTAATGGAAATGTTTGATTGCATTTACAGTGAGCTTGCCTTAAACTCTGATTTGATGCTTACACATCAACAAGTCTGTAAATTTATACAAAATTCTCAAATAGTTAACAACATAGTCATTAAAGATTTTCCCCCTACTAAAATTATATGTAGTTTGCTCTAGATAAGGAGTATAGATTTTAAATCTTAACCAAAGATGTATGCCTGTATAGAGTACCATTCTCAGTCAAGGAAGAACATACTCTATATACATTGATGTAATTTGAAGGAGATAATTTAAAGTTACTGGTGTGTGTGTCCCCTGCCTTACACTTACAGCAAAAATACCATGTCTTTAACTAAATCTCCCTTTTTTTCCTTCATAGAGTTGATGTCACTGAAGTTCAGATAGCCATAGCAATGCTGCTCTTGATATCTGCATATGGTGGCACTGCAATATGGGACTATAAGGTAAGTGCATTAAGTATTCAGAATTCCTGCTGAGTGTTCAGTTCCCGTTAAGTGTTCGCAGTTCCTCTGGGATTTGCAGCTCTCCTGTGCAAGTCCCATCAACACCTACGAGCTGTCTAATGGTCTGCTTTAGCTGATTGTACAAATGTAGGTTATTTTTATGTTGTAGTTAACTTGGGTATAATGGTGTGACTTCCTATGCACAAACTTAGAGCTACGTAGAGGAAAAAAGACCCCATCTGCCACGTATAAACTTCTGATCTGGAACTAATACTCTGCAGATACTTAAGCTCTTACAAATAGTTTTTGTTCTAGTTTTATTTCTTTTGTATATTTTATTGTAAGACATACGTTTCTGTTCAGTTACATGATTTATAGGATGCTTTATTTTAAAATTTAAAGATTAAATGCTTTAATCTAACAAAACCATAGGAAGAAGTTGGGGGGGGGTTGGTGAAGTAATCCATATTTACGTGCTGATGGAGATGTACTGATTTTTAAGAGTTATGTCACAGACAACATAAATGTCAATATCTACAAGTAAAGAATTGTTTTCTGTCCAAAAGCATTTATCTGTCTCTGGCTTTTATTCTGAGCTTTGAAGTTACACTTTAGTGGATGGGATCAAAAGTATATTAGATTAGCATTTTTATCTTTTCTAGGGTCTTTACTCAGAAATGTGTAGTTCTGCTTGGTTATAGCGCATGGAAGAGCTGAGACCATTCCATGCTACTGATAACCAATGGAAATTAATCTAAATCTAACCCACCAAGTAATTCAAATTAAGTCATGAGTTTACCCAGCAATTAAGAAACGTTTAGCCAAGCTTTCTTTCCTTCCCCCATCCTGCAAGACGCTTTTGTTCTATTTTCAAACAGCTTATTTTCATGTTGAAAAATAAAGTAGGTGCATTAGACTTTAATTATGATTGGTTTTTCTTCAGTATTAAGATCTGTGGTAGTTATGCTGTATCTCAAAACAATCTATTCAAAAATATAGTCAATGGTTTCAGTTTATTACTACTTCTGTTTTTTTTAAATCCTCTGCTGCCTTTGGAAGTTTCCTTGAAACTGCAATTGATTCTGAAAGGTAACTGCTTAATTAAAATTTGTATCTGGAGACTATTCTAAATACAAAGATACAGCATACAAACAACATGTACCAAAACACGAAGCAGGCAGATGGTGGTTGTGTTTCCTGTGGTTCAGTATTGTCTTACCCAGTGAAATAGAAGGAACTGTCCTTCTCCCCGCTCCCATGCCGTGGTGATGCAGCAGGCTGGGTCACGTTTTTGCTTACGTAGTAAAAATATCTGAAGAACATGGTAAGGACAAACACAGTAAGATTTAGCTGAATTTCAAGACCGGAACTTAAGTATTCAAAAGTCGAGTTTAAACATTACAAAAGCAATTCGTCGTTTCCTTAGTAAGGAAACAAATTCCAAACACTGTCCCGCAGAGCTTGTTCCCAGGAAAGCAAGAGTTCAAACAAAACAATTGTTTAGTAGTTATCAGTACCTTTCTTCAATCACTTTTTTAAAAAGGTGTTATTCTTAACTTATAATATCTTTCTCTTGTTTTTCCTGCTAAGGTCCCTTTGGTGGGCTTAGAACTGAAGGTCTTCGCAGTTTTTGGCATACTGTGTGGAACGGCACTTTCTTTTTTCAATTACTTCCGTGTCATCTTTGGTGGCGGGGTTGGAAAGAATGGATCTACAATAGCAGTAAGTTGCTTTAAAAATCAAAAAACAAGGTCTGAATAATTTACGCCCATAATTTATTGCATTTCAGATGATCATAAGGGTCTTACCTGTTTAAGCACTTAAGCAGACAAGCATATGAGCGCTGGATGGCTAAAGTAACGATTTCATTATCTACTTTCTCCTTACCTGTTACTGGATTTCGTCTGCTGCAGGAACTGGCAATGAATTTTCTGTACAAAATTGATCAGTGGTCACTGCAAGGGATACGAACAGCATTGGCATAATGCGAATGGACTTCCCCTGAGTTTTGATACCTTTGTTTTTGTTTAATGGGATTTGCAGTATGTATAAAATCTGGACCTTACTGTGTGACTGAAGCCTAAGCCAAATTTTCTGTCTCTTTGTATTTCAGGGAACAAGCGTTCTCTCTCCAGGCCTGCACATTGGACTGCTTATCACGCTGGCCATCATGATCTATAAAAAGTCTACAACACAGCTGTTTGAAAAACATTCTTGCCTGTACGTCTTGACATTTGGATTGGTGAATGCTAAAATCTCACAGAAGTTGGTGGTAAGGAATCTTGTTTTGAGTCTTAAACCTCCTAAAACTAAACCGGTTCTTGGCTTAATGCTTGCTGGGTCAGCGGGCGCTGTGCAAGTTTTCCCATTCTCTCTGCCACTCTATTATCAGTTTCGTTAGGACCAAGACATTGAACTAGACTCGGGTTCCTACAGAGAGATGACATATGACACTGATGCAAACACACACTTATCGTTCAATGTATTGGTTGGAACTTTCAGTTTTCTTTAACTTACTCCTAGAAATATACTGTCCATCTTTAACGTCTTAACTGTGGTCCCTCAAGCCTTGCTAACAGTGCTGTGACTTCTGATTTAATTATCTGAAATAGGAATTTAATCATTAAAATGAAGAGAGAAACTTTTCTATTTTTATCTCTTTTATAGTTAAAAACGTCATCAATGGGTTAAAAAAAATAAAATCTGCCTTACTACATATTTCCTAACAACAGTAATCCACTGTCATGGTTTCAGCTGGGATGGAGTTAACTTTCATGCTAGCAGCTGCTATAGCGCTGTGGTTTGGATTTGGGATGAAAATAGTGTTGGTAAAAAAACTGATGGTTTTAGTTGTTGCTAAGCAGCCAGGCCTTTCCTGCTCCTCACACGGCCCAGCCAGTGAGGGCTGGGGAGCACAAGGAGTCGGGAGGGGACACAGCCAGGACAGCTGACCCCAACTGACCAAAGGGATATTCCATACCACGTGACATCATGCTCAGCATATAAAGCTGGGGGAAGAAGAAGGAAGGGTGGGATGTTCGGAGTGATGGCACCTGCCTGCCGATGGGAAGCAGTGAATGCATTCTTCATTTTGCCTTGCTTGTGTGCACGGCTTTTGCTTTACCTATTACACTGTCTTTATCTCAACGCCCAAGTTTTCCCTCACTTTTACTCTTCTGATTCTCTCCCCCATTGCAATTGGAGGGACTGAGTGAGTGGCTGTGTGGTTCAAGCTGCTGGCTGGGGTTAAACCGCAACATCCAGCCACCTGGTTGTTTTTTTTTCTGGCATGACACTTCTCAAACACTGGAAAAACAGCATTCTACGGACTTTCTTGCTAAACAGGAGTTCACCTACTGAGCTACTAATGTGGTTCAAGAGGGAGAATGCTGATGAGAAGATTAAGCCTTAAGATTGAACTCGAGGCAGTTCACCTACTCTGTCAGACACCTTGGCTCCCTTGCTCGTTCAGAGGACCCCGGGTCCTTCTAATCAGCAGCCATCACTGTATACGTCAACTCGTGGACACTTCTGAGCAAACCATGATTCCCTTGAGGCTTTATGTGTAGCTTTGAGGACAGTCTTCTCCAGAGGCAAATCTGTAAAGACAGCAGGGAAAGAATTTCGTGGGTTTGGCGTGATACTATTTCAGGAGGCCTTGTCCTTCCAGCATTCCGGAGTGAGCAAATGGCAGTTAAAAACTTAAGGCGTGACCAGGTGGGAGGCCCAGTGGAGACATGAGCCAGGATCTGTGCAGGTTGTGTGGATGTGCCAGAGCTGCTCCATGGGCGCTGACCCTGCAGAGCTGTTGCACATCAGGCCAGATGTGAGCCAGGAATTGCTCCCTGCAGTGGATCGATCCCTTTAGCAGCAGAGTTGCATCCTTTGTTGTCTTAAGAGTGGAAACCTTTGTGGTTTTAGACTGGGATGCTCACAGGCTTTTCTGTGAATTTTGCTGTGCAGCATGGAGCTGAATGTGATTTACGTTATGCTAAGAGACCACTGTGTTCACAGGAATTTCTCAATACCTTGATCATATTTGCCAAGTGTCCACAATGCGTGGAAACGAGGAATGACAGGGTGATTTCTAACGGCAAACTTGGCACCTAGACTACTTTCCTTCTGCCTTTTTTGAGTTTCTTGGTACGGACTCTTCATACGTCCTTTATTAGGTCTCCAACTTCTTACAAAAAACTCTTCTTCTGCCCCTAAATTAAAAGTGAGCCTAAGTTGTCTCTAAGGATGCTAAATATGGAAGGGTCAAGGTGTGTGTGGGGGGAAGAGATTCCATCCCTCCAGTAATCTTTCTTCTTTTGGTCCATATGTAAAGTGTCTCTATGTGTACATCGCTACCTCTACTGAACAGTGAAAACAAGTCTTGTCACCTAAGCAAAAGCCTGGTTTCTGGTTAGCTTTTGGCTAAGTAAAGCCAAAATTTTCATGTTAGGCTTGTAAACAACATTTCAAGTGAGTAGCATTAATTTTCAGTAATACACTTGCCCTTCAAGTAGTCTTACCCTTCAAATACAGCACTGAAAAAATAGAGTGGGGAACCCCTGCAAATAGCTAAAGTGCACTGGTATAGACGTAACGTATTACAAAAGAACACTGAAGGACATGTACACATTTCTTATATAATGAAGTCAAAAAATACCAACTGATAATTCAAGTAGTTGTTGTCGCTGATTAAAGTGCTATATATTGGTTGAATAACCTGGAAGGAGGATATTTGGTCCTTGGGAAGGAACGTGTCTGGGAGCAGCAGGCCCTGCAGGATTTATGAAGCCCTTGGCCAGCCTGCTGATTGCTTCCCAAGAAACGGAGGCAGCAGGCTGTTGCTGGGAAAGGACGTGTCCTGGTTTCAGCTGGGATGGAGTTAGTTTTCTTTCCAGTGGTTGCCGTTTCTTCAGATTTGGTACGACAGGAATGTCAATAATGCATATTGTTTTAGTTATTGCTAAGTGATGTTTATACTAGTCAAGGACTTTTCAGCTTCGCATAGACACTGAGAAGGAGCATAGACAGCACAACAGCATGGCCAGTGGAATATTCCATACCATAGATATATCATGCTCCATATATAAATGGGGGTTGGCCATTGGGTGTGGGGGGGCGGGGGGGGGGAATCCACGATCTGTGCTCGGGTCAGGCGGGGCAACCAGTTCACCAAGTGGTAAGAGTGACCTTGTGTCTTGTATATTCTTTTACCATTATTATTATTAATTTCCTTTTCAGTTATTGTTCTATTAAACTGTCTTTATCTCAACCCATCAGGTTGGTTTTTTTCCCTTTTCCGCTCCTTTTCTCCCTCTTCTCCCTACCCTTCTTTGGGGTGGAAAAGGGTGAGCGAGAGCCTGTGTGATCTTAGTTGCTGGCTGAGGTTAAACCATGACGGGATGTCATATGCCCTTTCATCACTAAGATGCAGGTTTTCTGGTAGTTACACTGATCTTGCGGTGGTGTATTTTTGTCTCTCTTTTTCTTCTTTTTTTATTTTTTTTTTTTTAACATAGGTGGCTCACATGACAAAAAGCGAGATCTGTCTTCAGGACACTGCATTTATTGGGCCAGGACTTCTGTTTTTGGACCAGTACTTCAACAGTTTCATTGATGAATATATTGTTCTATGGATAGCACTGGTAAGCATTTAGTTTTATACTTTTCATTTGGAGCATACTTAAAGGAACAGATTGAGAACTGTCCCTGTCATTCTGCTCTGCCATTTCTGACTTGCTCAGATTTCAGCTGTCGGAGTGGAGGGAGTGCCAGGATGCCGTGTAAACATGTATTTTGGGAACTGACTGGCTTTCCTCCTCACAGAGATATGAAAGGAAATGTACAGATCTCTCCTGTAATTATGCTTTAGTTCAGGTGACTTGTATATTCAGCTAACTGCAGACTAACCACCTTTGTTTATCAGACTTTGTAAGTGTTTAATGCTGTTTCATTTTGGGGCTGGCTTGTGGGTTTTTTTTCTTAAATAGTTCTTGTTAAAGTTGTCACTTGGATAGACTGGTTAAAGTATAGATGAATTTATAGTAGGGACAATTTTTAAAAATATTCTTTTTTTAACCTGTTGTGTTTTGTTCTTTTGAAGTTCATATCCTTGTTTGATATGCTGAGATATGCCACTGGTGTATGCCTACAGATTGCTGCTCACCTTCATATACATGTCTTCAGAATTTCATCTCATCAAGCTCCTGAACAGGTTCAAAACCATAATGACTGATTAAATAGGTCAAGGACAAGAGGAGAAGCAGTTAGGGGAATTCTGAATGAAGCAGCCTCTCATATTTGGGAAGACAGATTAAGCTTTTCAAGAAAATAGTTTTATGAGGAAGCTCACTTTATCCCAGATATTACCAGATGTTAGAATTACTAAATATAATGTCCTACAGATTCTATTGTGACCAATACATTTGAATTGGGATGTATTTTCCCCTGTGTTCTAGACATTGCAGCTGTTATTTCATACCATGAAAATTACATTTGAAAGTTTTGCCGTTTCCTGTTAGATAACCTTAATTCTGCACTTCTGGTCTGGTGAATGTAGACTGCAAACCAAGGTGCTACCAAACAGAATTCAAAGAGGAATTTTGCTTTTCTTCTTTCCAAGTGACTAATCTAGTGTTAATTTCTAAAGTCTTCTTGGAACTGCTGTGAAGTGGTAGTCAGAGGTATCAATGAATACAGTACTGCATTAGGACTGGTAAAATGAGGCACCCATGAGGTAAAGCTACTCATTAATCTCTATTCTGGTATTTCTAAAGAACAAGCTACTGGATGAAGGAGATATAGCTCAGGAAAATTTCCTTCTATTTGAAAATACTGTTATTGAGTGCCTTTAGGGTTCATGCATTCTCTAGCATCTAAGTATATAACCTACTGTTACTAAATACAATTTTAGCTTGTATTTTCTTTCAAGGCCAGTTTCTGGTTTTGTGGTCATAATAAGGTTTGCCTCACTGTACTCATTATTATCTAGACTTATAGGTAGTTGCACACTTCAAGGACACTGACTTTACCTACCCTAACTTGTATCTGTGAAACTGCACAAGTGAGTGACAAAGCTCTTTGATAAACTTAAAATGACTGTGACTGACAATGCAACCCACCCATATGTAATTCCCTCTGAAGTATGTTTGCTGTCGCTGTGTTCGTCTACCTTATAATCTATCTAATTTGTCTTGGAACTGTCACTGTACTGTATCCAAACAAAACTGCACAGAACTAAACAAATTCAGGCCCACTATCAGCCTTTCTCTTTCTTTTAGACCAGGCCCACTGACTAACATAACCTGCCTAGCCAAAGGGCTGTTGTTGTCATTAAAGAAAGGCTGAATAAAAATGGCTTATTATCTGTACGAGCAAATCATGACTTGTATACAAACCTTCTAAGCTTAACCTCCTTTAAAGAGGTACTATTTGAATATGATTTTTGTAAAAAGCTGTTGACTGTTTCTGTCTGTTACCACTTTCAGTTGCTGATATATCGCTGAGCTGTGAGTTTATAAAGTCCTTCCTGAACTCTACAATAAAGAATGCTACAGTTTGTTTTAAAAATATTACCACTGCAGCTTCCTAGCTGTGCGTTAATTCAAACAGACTTCCTGAGGTGTTTAAGGAACTTTAAAAGTGGTGTATTGTCTGCTAAATTTGGGGGGAATAAAATCCCCTCTACCATACTCCTGCCTAAGACGGATATACTGATACAGTTGAGGGATAACTGTAACAGTTACTGCCAAGGACTAGCACTCTACGTGACCAATACCAATTCCAAATGAATCCTACTACTCCTGTTTGAGGCTGGGAAAGACACAACATCTGTACATGACCTTGGCCTGAACCCAGGCCACGGCCAAATAGAAGAGAAGATGGTAAAGACCATTTCAGTTTGTCTGAATACTGTAAACAAATTACCTAATCCATGAAAAGACATAGGCAACTTTAAATTTTCGAGTGAGAAGGTTTGATTCCCCAGAATGCTCAGAAGTGTGTCATATAGTAGTAGGTGTAAGTAGCTTTAAGGATATGATTGAGGTATGTGGATGATAAGAAACTAATGCAGAAATCGGTCAGAAAACCAGAAACAAGAGGCAATACTAACAAATAAAACCAGAAACAAGAGGCAATACTAACAAAAAACCTGGTATTGAAGATAGGAAGCAAAAACTGTTAACTGCATTTCATAGCATCATCTAATCATCCTTAGAGGGCTGAGACTCAGCAGCACCATTACAAATTAGCATAGTTACCTGTTAGCCACCAGAGGCCCATATGGCCTCACACATCACTCTAGCAATGTAACTTCTGTGTTTGCCCCATCCCTGAGTCCAAGGAGACACAGAACAAAACGAGCTCGATACCAGTTGCTTGTTCAATTTCACTTGCAACCTCATAGCTGAAGCATCTATAAGTTAGCTGCCAGTAATCTGGCTCCCAGAACTGGAGAACCATCATCAAATGACTTGATTCTCAAATAAAAATGCTAGTAAGCTGAGGAGAAGAATCTGTATGGACTGGTTTTGAATACATTGTTAAGAAAACATCACATTTGTGTGGGGGTGTGTGTGGATGGCTTTTGTGTTATTTACTGTTGTATTAAATCTAAGTGTTAAATATGTTAGGAACTACTCAAGTTGTACAAGCGGATATTCAGGTGTAATGGTTTTCTGTAAAAACAAACTGCATGCAAGCTAAGATGATTGTTTAATAAGTTATGCTGATTTACTGTAATGAGATAAATGCTCTACCCTTAAAACTTAGGCCTCCCTAAATTGCTAGTCATCTGGAATTGCAAAAAGTAATATTCCATCTCAAAGGCTTGTACTAACTTGTACGAAATAAATGAGCTAGATTACTTCTAGCAGTGGTTCTAGAAGAACTATATACCCCAGAATGCATAATGTTTAATTACGCTTACTTGAGCAGATGTCATATAAAGCTGTGATACTCAGCTCATCATTCAACTAAAGAAACCTGCTTTTTGGAGAAATTACAGCAGTTCATAAATTTCTCACTAGTACAAAGATAGTACATTGCCAAGCCTAACTAAAGAGTTAACAAAATTCACTTTATTTACCATAATACACATCATTAAACAATCTTACGTGAGCTGTGTCATACTCTGCGAACTTTTATGACTGCTGTTATGTCAGCAGACTAAATTTTGAAACTATGAAAGTCTGCAGCTTGTGAAAAACGCTTCTATTTGCACAATGTACGTAAAGGCCTAAAGTTATTATGTAAAATCTAGGTAATGCATTTTTCATTAATTCTGCCCATTGTTACAATTTGGCATTATAAAAAGTGAAAACATTTAAACAGCCCAATGCTATTGAAAGTGAGTATTAAGTAGATAAAGATTATTTGGATGGACAGTAAATGGTTTGGGGTCCATACCCCCCTCAAAGAAGTAAATTTACTAATATACATTCTTACAACATTATCAGACACAAGATTAGAACAATCCATGAAAGCATTTAATAGGAACTTTAAAACATTTAAATCTTAACATACTTCTCTATGGCTAATGCCT
Source organism: Dromas ardeola (assembly GCA_013398915.1). Lineage (NCBI taxonomy): Eukaryota > Metazoa > Chordata > Aves > Charadriiformes > Dromadidae > Dromas > Dromas ardeola. The sequence continues at coordinate 203,120 of VYZM01011884.1, read as the reverse complement.
ATACTTGTATCATGTTACTTAGGTGCAAGTTGTTTCTCCATTGAGCCATCAGAATAACATGGACTGAAGAGACTTGCGAACAGTTGCCATCTCCTGCTGTTGCTGTTACAAGAAAAGGAGATAATACTGAACAAATGCCATATCACTATGATTCCTTTGAGCTAATTAAATAAATGTGAAATGACTTTTTTATAGAATGTTCTATTTTTGCATTTAACTAACTTCTTCATAGATCTGATACTTACGGTGTCCATCATAATCTTCTTCTGCAACAGAGCCATTTCTTTGCGAAGTTCACTTTGAGCACCAGCTAGAAGATTTTCATTGCTCTTCTCCAGCTCTTCCATGCTCTGGAATTAAGGATAATCTTAATTCAGAACTGTTTAATGTCAAAGGGTTCATTTAAAAGAAACAAACAAACCATTATTTAGACTACAGTTTAATTTTTACAGCAGCAGCGGTCACTGATAATTGATGAGTTTTCTCACAAACTTGACAGACAAATCACACAGGACTTCTTACTCCAGTCTGCATTCCTGTTTAAACAATATGGATCCTGTGAAGGGAACAGTCCCCTCAACTCAGCATCTGTGAGGTCTCAGGTAGTTAATGCTGTGCATCAGTGTAAGGAAGGTAAGAGTTCTACAAAAAAAAAAAAAGACTAAGACCATCTGTCAGGAATGATAGGGGTTTAATATTAAGACAAACTTGGAGACTTGAAGTAAGGACTATAAAACCCATTAAGTTTTCTTCTCTTTGCACATTTCTGCCCAAATAAGCCAAGTAAAGCTTGCTGGTTATCTTCCCTTTTGTACGTACAATTATGCCTAAATCTATATATGTGTGTAGTTGTATTTTCCCTGACTTGCATTAAGCTTATTTGAGGCTTGATTTCTACCTTTTGATCTTTGCGGAGAAAAAAAAAAAAAAAATCAAAGTAATACTTGACCTTCTGATCCGTTTTTCGTCTTTGATGAAGACATTTTTGACATTATGGAACGGTTATTATTTATTAATGCTTCTGTAATAGCCTCTGTAAATTATGACTATCTTAAACTAAGAGTTGCTGTATTGCAGATTTATTTTTCAAAGCTATCAAAAAGCAACCCATATCCTAACTAACTGAAATTTCAAGAAGGGAGCAGTTATGAAATGACTTGAACGGAAATTAAGGTTTGTCAGAAACTGACAGAATTGAATCTGCACCATGTACCAGGACATACTGGGGGCCACACAGCTGGAAAGCAGCTTGGCAGAGAAGGACCTGGGGGTCCTGGTGGACACCAAGTTGAACATGAGCCAGCAGCGTGCCCTTGCAGCAAAGGCAGCTAATGGCATCCTAGGCTGCATTAGAAGTGTTGCCAGCAGGTCATTCCACTCTACTCAGCACTGGTGAGACCACACCTGGAGTGCCGTGTCCAGTTCCACACTCCTCAGTACAAGAGAGACATGGACACAATGGATAGAAAGCCCAATGAAGAGCCACGAAGATAACTAAGGGACAGGAGCATTTCTCTTACGAGAAAAGCCTGAGCTGGGACTGTTCAGCCTGGAGAAGAGAAGGCTCAGGGAGGATCTTACCTATATACATAAATACCTGAAGAGGGGGGTGCAAAGAAGATTGAGCCAGGCATTGACAGGACCAGAGGCAATGGGCACAAACTGAAAACATCAGAGGTTCCCTCTGAACATCAAGGAAACGCTTTTTTACTGTGAGGGTGACTAAGCATTGGAACAGGCTGCCCAGAGAATGCTGTGGAGTCTCCATCGTTGGAGATACTCAAAAGCCATCTGGACATACGTCATGGGCAAGCGACTCTAGGTAGCCCTGCTGTAGCACCTGCTGGACCAGACAACCTGCAACCTCAGCTCTCCAGTAATTCTGTGGTACCGTGCCTCTGTGTTCATTACAAAACCAATCATTTAGGATACTTTCATCTTTCCTCACAGTTTAGATTTCTAATACTTTACTTAGGGGGGAAGGTAATATAGGAATAAAGTGTCATGTTCTTAGTGTAAAATGACAGGGAAAACCTTTCTTTAAAACCGTAAGTCAAATTTTTGAGTAGTTGTAGTCAATCATTTTTTGTTTGCTGTCTAGTATGTTAGCTACTTTGTTTAAAAAAAACAAACCAAAACACACCACAGTTGATCAGTATGAATCATGTGTTTAAAATACACTATCTGTGTAAGCACTGTCCAAAAAAAAAGAAAAAAAAATAGCATTTGTAGGGACTCCCAGCAAATACAAAAATTATGCATAAAGCAACAGGAAAGTTAAACAGGACTGATCTGGGCCTGTTTTCACCGTAAATCATTATTTTGTTCAAATTCTTCCTGTTGACATTTTAGTGAATGCTTACCTTGAATACCAGGTTACAGAAAGGAAAACCCTTTCTAATGAAAGTTGCTTAGGAAGAGATTAAGTGAGTTCTAACGGGGCAATTTTAAGGGAATTATGGTTAATTTTCTTTAATGGTCACTTTCCTTACATTAAGCAGCAATAGCTAGAAAAGTTAATGACAGAAAAACATCGGTATCTAGTTCTTATTACGGGGGATGAACTTGCCAGCAGTCATAAAAGCAGTAAATTGCAGCCTAAGATGCATTTTTAATAGACTGTCAAGTTTCACATTTTAAATACATACCAAAAATCTAAGGGAATAATTAAGACAAAATCCTGATGTTTTAACTGACCTATATAACTTTTAACTGGTACAAAACTGTGTTCTGTTTAGAAGGTACGCTCTGAAGGCTGTGGTCAAATATTTGAAACAGGCCAATGAGACCCCTGTGAGAACAAATTTAACTAAATCATTTCTTAAACAGATGCAATCTTACTGTAAGCATGTATAGAGAAAACAAGCCCTGTTCCTAACAAGTGAGGGAGAGACACTAACATGAATATTCATGCCAGGCTGTTTTTTTCCTTAAATGAACCTTAAATTTCTGTATTTCACAGAAGTTAAATTAATACAGCTTTCTTAAATGATGTGATAAGGATAAGCTGCCTTCTAAGACGAAAATTTACTGTACCTTTGAAAATTGCTCATAGAGTTGCTTAATGGTTTTCAGTCTCTGACTTTGAACTATTCTCGCCTGTTGAAAAACTTTTTGTTGCTGACGAAACATATTCTGAACCAGAAGCAAAAGAAAAAAATAATCACATTAGTTAACCAGAAGCGCTTGGACAGCAACACTATTGGCATTAATCAGAATCAGAAATTCTGTCTTCACTGGAAATCTGGGTCATGTAACGTAGATCTCTGCCTGGAGAGTTATCCTTGTTCTTGTTAATGAAAGAAGGACTGAAGACTGGTTTATGCCCTGGGTCACTTCCTGAGGTCCCTTCCAACCTGAATTATCCCTATGAGATCCTATAAGAATTGCTATCCAACGCAGTTCTCGTGAGTATCCCAAGGAAACATGCTGCCTAGGGAAAGGCAAGACTTGCAAATGTGTTGGCAGTACAAATACAGCAACATCATGTGATTATATTCTATAGTATAGCTTCTATCCCCTTTCAATCGTCAAATTCTCATGTATTTATTATATACAGGCATTATTTCTAAGCAATACATGCTATAGTGGCCTAGGGCATCAGTTATTGCCATTTACAGACTCACAATAAAGTTTATAAATGCATCCCTCTTCCCTTTAAAATGTATCCCCAAACTTAAGCATTTACAGTTTGGCAGCAACCAAACTTGAATGCCGTTTTTTTAATCAAGAGGCAAACAATCCTACGTTTCTTTAAACCACATAATGTTTTTTTTAAACCACATAATGTTTTTACATTTCTTGAGTGTCTAAACGACAATATTCCTTCCTCGTGAAAACACCGTGAAACTTATGCCATGCTGGAAACCCACCGCTAGTTTTTCTTCCTGCTCCTCTGCTTTCTGCACATCTACATCCCATTGCTGAAATAAAGTCAGGAACTGCTGGGAGAACTCATGATTGAGCTTCTGCCTATAAATAGACACTAGCCGTAAGTATGACAAATGCTACGAAGAATTACAAGGAAAGCTAAGGTTCAACTCACACATGGAGTAGAATAAAAGGAGCTGGCATGGATAAAGAAAGAGGCTGTGTTTACATGTGTCCCTAATGGAATACTGTATGTTTTGAAAAACTTAACACACACGCACACTCTTTCTGAGTCAATGTGGATTACATACATATAAGGAGACAGCACTCACACAAAACTCAGGTTAAAAAAAGTTACATCAACTCTGTCAGGTTTTATGAGATTTACTATGTTTTTCTAACTCAACTACAGATTTTGGCTTTAACACAAGGGGTTTATAATGAAAAATTGATTAGCTCATCCGTTAGTTCATTATGGTCTAATTTGTCTATGTAAACTTAAATTTTCTCAATGGAAGTTTCAAAAAAAAAAAAAAAAAATTTCAAGTAGAAACATTTTCAAGTAGAAAATTCCACTGAAGTGGAAAAAAAAAAAACATTGGTTTAAAAGACAAAAATATCATCAAGGGTCATTATCCTTGAAGATAAAACAAAAATAAAACCAACTCTTTAAGGTACCTTGCTCTCAAAATTCCAAATCTCAAGTTTCTCCATTCAAAAGAGAAAGCACTATGCTAAACTATTACGGCCAGTTTAACCAAGCGGACACAAGTGGAGGCAGCAGAAACAGAGGACCTGAGCAGGTATTTAACTAATAGAAACACTACTTGCCACTTAACTGCAAGAAGAGGGACCAACTATCCATGCTGTGACACAAAGGGGGATTTGATTTCACAGGTTTGAAAAACAAGGGTAAACTTTACCTTTGCTCCTGCTGTGTTTTCCAAACATGTTCAATCTTCTGGTTACTGGTTTTGAGTGAGGCTTTCGTATACATTTCTAATCTTTTCTTCTTAGCCAAGAGAGCCTTGTTAATGTCAGCTAAAAATCAAAGAATATTTAGAGATTAAGCATACCAAGATACACTGTTCCTTTTATTAAAAATGCTGATGAGTTATGCTTTGGAGAAACGAACGAGCTGTGCTTGAATGGAAAGAATCTATGGGATCTGGGCTCCTGGCTGCTGTGTTTAGAGTGTCCCTCAACCTGCTGTTGACACTGGCATGAGTGCTGTTTCCCTACCCCCCCCATACACCCTAACTGACACCTGGCCTCTGCAGTTGCAACTGCTTGCTGACCAGCCGCACCAGCTACTCCAGCATCTGCTTCGAGTCCCACCTCTCTCAGGGGCCAGACTAAGTAAGACCTACCATGATGTGACTCAGCTTTAGCTTCTTTAGCCTGGAAAAATCTGAGAGGGGATCTCATCAATACTTATAAAATCTAAAGGGCAGGTGTCAAGAGGATGGGGTCTGACTTTTTTCAGTGGTGCCCAGCGACAGGACAAGGGGCAACGGGCACAAACTGGAACACAGGAAATTCCATCTCAACAAGAGGAAAAACTTCTTTATCTTGAGGGTGACAGAGCACTGGAACAGGCTGCCCAAGGAGGTTGTGGAGTTTCCTGCTCTGGAGATACTAAAAACCTGCCTGGATGTGTTCCTGTGCAACCTGCTCTAGGTGAACCTGCTTTGGCAGGGGGGTTGGACTAGATGATCTCCAGAGGTCCCCTCCGACCCCTACCATTCTGTGATTCTTTCATTCTGGACAGGACAGTAGTGGGTACAGTGTCAGATTGGCTCTGAGCAGACAGAGACAGTAAACTGAAACTGTCCAGCAGTTTTAACTCAGGGTAGCTGCAGTGCTGCCAGTATGCATATTTAAATTGGTTCCTTACATGCTGTCATCATATATTCCCCTACTGATTCTTATGGTCCAACATGCACTTCTAACGTGCCATCCATACAATAAGCACATATTTAGGCTTGGAACACTAGAAGCACTATCCAATCAGTTCACACTGCGTATCTTCAAACATTGTATTTGGACATCTCACAGTCTGTAAATTTTCCATTCAAAGCTAGAGATACCTTGCACAAACCTGACTGAGTGCAGACATCTTGATCTTTTCACTAGTATCTAACGATGTTTTAATCACACCATCAAAATCCTCACTAGTTCAGCTGCACGACTGCAGTGCCAGCTCAAGAGTTTCCAGACCTTCAAGGAATTTAGTTATGCTGACACTTTAATTTTTTTTATTCTAGAAAAACCACACATTTCAGAGTAACATTCAAATTACTTGTATTTCAGAAAGAAAGGTATGTGATTGCTACCACTGTGAACATACTGAATGAATGAATGACAAACTATTTTTCATACTTCAGAGAGACTTAGTACTTTTTAAAAAGTATTCTAGTTACTATAAGCTAGTATGCGTGTTTCACTTTAATTTACATTTGTAGATTTAACAAACAAATCACAGCTTAAGGTTAACACAGCAATTTCTTTTCCTACTCACTGTATATTTCAGGAAACATCTGTCAAACCTCTAATTTGCTAAGGCATCTGCCCTTGCTAATGCCAAACCTATTATTTCTGAGCAATCAGTATCCTTTCTCTGATCCATTCATTTTCCTTCCTTCTATCCTATTTTTGAGTCTTCAGTAACAAGCAATCCTAGTCTTTTAACAATGAAATCCTCCTCCTATCTAGATTGCTAGATCTACAATAGCATTCTAATACGTACCTTAACAGCAAAAAGTCTTAATTCATGGATTAAGGAATCCATTGAATTCCTCTTTCACCTTAAGATTTATATGCAGGTAATGACTGTGTACAGCACAGCATTTTCTTATACAAATAATGAAATATTAACCAGCTACTGAGTATGTAATACTGGCATTAAGAAGGTTCCCTTCCTTCCACAGCTTTTTGATGCTTTGTTACACTGTGATGTGTATTATAAATTCTTTACAAGTGAAAGGTGCTTCTTCTCTAACCTGTCAGCTATCTGGAATTTAGCTGGAAATTTAACTATAAGTAGAGACGTCCAAGGATGTGATTATGACTAAACTAAATCCAAGGAGGTGACATGCATAAATCTCTCATCACTAGATCACTGGTGTAATTTACCCTCATTCTTTAGCTCTTCTAGAAACCAGTACTCTTCTTCCTGACTCCCGAAATTATCTTTTCTCCTGATTCCCTCTTCTCTAGATTTCTGAAGGTGCAGAGTACAGACTACTCTCTAGCTCATTCTGTATCGCAACTACAATCTACTTCCAAAATTCCTTGTCTAGAATTAGAACTATTTTTCTATTTAACTGCTTATATTAACATTTACACACCCTGAATTTCTCACTCAAGTCTTGCAATCCCCAGTCTCTTCTACGTCATTGTAACATAAAATTGAGCAAGAACAATGCCTAACTCATATTGTCCCTTTTCTCTACAATATAATCACTACCTTGTAAACTTCATCTTAAAATTGAAATCGATAATCAAAAGCACTTATGCATCTTTCCCTTTTTCCTTTGTAACTACCTACACTAATACTTACATCTCACTTCATATGCACGTATTCCCTTCTCTTCTTTCCCTTCACTCTACTTAGATATAGCTTTTTTCTGAAAACTGGCTTTTTTCAGCAATGCTGAAAAATGCTATAAAGACTGCTCATTTTACGTAAATCTTGAAAGTTATTTTACCGTAAAGGGTTACTGCCAATTCTGCAATTTAAAAATTAATTGTTTTTTAATTTATTAGAATGTAAACATACTTACCTCCAAATCTTTCCAGCATATTCTGTACTTCGCCCCTAGAAAACAGTGTTTAAAATTTTTATTTGCCCATTTTCTGACTAGAATAAGACCTGTTGTATATCCTTAAAAGTGATTTTATTCACGTGACTATTACTTGTAAGCAGTGACAGAACTGCTACCATTCGACCAGATAAAAAATAGCTCCCATCCAGTGAGAGGTCTCTTTTTTAGACTAATTTGCTGTTTTTTAAAAAATTTACTAGAATCTATTAACTTACTCCCCGGTAAAAAGGCAGTATTAGGAATTAAAGGGTCCTGAGTGAGGGAGGATGGTAAATAAAATCGATCATTCCCTATACAAAAAGAAAATGCAAAAGGTATTTGGAACATTAAATGAAAACATGTCCATCATAGTCAACATGACTGGCACAGTAAGAAAAATACAAGACAAATAATATAATAATATCAGTGTTGTTTTTACAACACTTTTAAGATGATAACATCAGTGTGTAAGGCAGTGCTACGATAGCTGACAAGTCCAAAAAGGGACATGGTGGGTGAAGAAAATGGTTATCTTGGTTTTGTATCATCTTCTTCACAGGATATCACTTTTTTTTTTTTACTCTTCAAAACAGAAAAAAAACGTATCTTCAACTCAACAGCTATAATCGTGCTAAAAGCTATTTCAACATACGCTTTTTTATTACATTTACACTGCCCATAAATATTGAATTTTGTAAGATTTATCTGTAAAAAGAATTTATTTTTCATGCAGTAGTTGGATCATTTAAAGTACTGTTAATATCCTCAAGCAACTAAGATCAGAGGGGAAAAAAAATGAAATTATCAACAATTTAGGATAAAACTTAAATCATCTTGTGAAAGAAACAAGAATTTTAAGAACTCACACAAATACATCACATTTTTATGGCTGTTCAAAAATATCTACAAAGAAACTGCAGAAATACTCATTTTTAAATGTTACTTTTTTTTTTTTTTACCTACAACTATTGTATTATTGCCACCTAATTTTTTAGTAAAATACTAAAAAAAACAAATCACCAAGCAAAACAAGCATAGTGAAAAACCGAAATCAGTATCTAGTTAAGACCTGCTTATTTTGGAAAAAGAAAAAAAAAAAAAACAAAAACAAACCCTAACCTTACCCCACATCATCTGGAACCACATGAGTAGTCACCAACGGTCTTTTCTTTCCATGCTTGTCCATTACTGGTGTTTCACCTAAATACAAATTTCAAAAAGATTTACAAAAATATCTTATATTTTGTGGGGCTCTTTTGAATTACTAAAAGAGTAATTACTTTTCTGTAACGCCACCTCTCTGAACATGTCTCATGGGTCTCAGTTGCCACCCATAACACATGCAGCTCCTAAAACTTTAAATCAGGAGTTGACAGATGGTGGTGAATTACTCTGCAAGGCTAGATTTGAGCTGGCACTGCCTTAAGTTCCTCTGGACTGGTCTCAACCAGTTTTAGTTCCTCTGTCCACTAATACACAATTACTCCCAACTCACAATATAACAATCATCATAAAGGTAAAAATAATCTAAAAATTGAAAATGCCCAATCTGTAAGAATTTCCTTTTACTGTGAAATCAGTACTGAAATTGTGTACTCTGACCTTTAAAAAAGCAAAATCAAGAACAGATATGTATATTCTTTCCAAAAATAAAAATCCTTGGCTGTCAGATTTCTATTAACTGGGGGGAAGGGGGGATTCAGTCTGAACAAATGAAGAAGGGATGAAATTAAGAGAAACAAACCCAGAGATAACTGCTGAAAGACAAAAATCCAGACATGGAGTTACATCAAACTTTGCAAAAAAATATCATGTGATGAATGAGAACTGCATTTTTAGGCAAAGTCCACTTTTTTATGACACTTCCCCAAAATTAAACAAGAATCCCTTGGTTGACTTCTTTTCTTTTTTCCTCAGCTTCCTCTGCTTCTTCCTCTTTCTCATCTTCGATTCAGATTTAAGTACTCTTAACCTTGCAAGCATTAAGACTCCAACTACCCTACCCCACTCAGCACTCCATACAAGCAAGCAGAGCTCTTCTTCTGTTCTGTCCTGATCTCACAATGTTATATGCAGCCAGGTGACAGAAAGATACGTCATTAAAATAAGGTAACAAAATCATGTAGCAAAATCCTTCCCTATTAAAGACTCCACCTGTAATTTTAAGACATAATAGTGCATTATACAGTGCTATTCTATTGTGTTCTCTTCTCTTACCAATCAGAATTATACAATAGGAGACTAGCTGTCACAAACATTATGAAACACGCTTACTCAAACACTCACTAATGTGGAAGTGTCTTCAATTCTATTCATAGTCAGAAATATTATAAGCTTCACTTTAAAAAAATAATTTAAAAAAAAAATCATGTAAGCACCTTCTCTAATATCTTCCTCTGATCCACTCAGCTCTTTTCTTTCCTCCTGAAAGTCATAGGCAGGTATGGCTTCATCGTCCTGTGCTGGTTTACCAGCTTTTACTGCATGCTTTCTTCCCGATGGTGCCATAATGAGATTTTCTTCCTATTGAAATGGTATGTTGTATTTGTCACATAACTTTCCTCACAATACTTTGAAGATAAATATGTTTTCATGCTTACATTGACATGTTACGGACACTCCTGTAACAGTCTCCACCTGTAAGGATATTCAACCAGTCAAACTGTTTTAGTTTCGAGGTAATCCAACAGGATTACCTATCAGTGTTTTTAAAAAAACACAGCAAAAAAAAAAATACCCGGGCTAGTTAGGTACATACTTGAGTCTGCTGAAAAACAAGGAAGTAAATTATGCGCTTTCTTAAGGTGCCTGCCTGCTGGGTTTCCATAATGTTTGTTATGTATTTTGTCATATCCAGTATGGCATTCCCCAAAAGCTATGCCAATATTCTATTTTACGAAATACAGAAATTATAAACCATAAAGAACAAGCTGATTCTACAAGCCATCCCACACTAGACAGACAAATACACACACAGAGCCCATTTTTAAAAATCCTGTGACACTTTCACTTTCTGAATTATCTTTATTTTTAGCTCTTATGCCTCTGCATTCTCTCATGTAACTAATGCAGTTTCTGTGTTTCACAAATACACTGCCTCCTTAAAAAACAGTACTCCTTTCCTTATTTCGCTAGTACTAACATTTATATATTCTGTGTGTTTTTAAAAATATTCAATGAGTAAAATATCTATTTAGAAGGAAAAGAGCATAGTTGTAATCATTAAATGCACGAGTGACAAAATAAGTAATTTTTTTCCTTAGCACTTTATCAACAGTAGAAATAATATACAAATACAACAGGAAACAGCAAGCTACTGAATACTTGCTGAGGTATTTGTTACCTTTCTCTGATAGCAAGAGGTATGAAGCATTTCAAGTTAAGTGTCACATGGCACATACTTTTAAAAACCCTTCAAAAAATAACAGGATTACTTGGAAGATGGAAAGAAGACAGAAAAAAAAATGTATTAGCTGCAAGCACTCTGTTTTCCAAACTGAACAGGACATGACTAAGCAGCGGGTAACTTCTCATTCTAGGTGCAATTCAACACAGCTGGAAATACCAATAGCTTTTCCACAAGCCAAGGCAGAGACAGATATGAAAATTAAATTCACACACTGAAATGGAGAACTCCAGTAAAGATCTTTTGAATTTCCAGCACTATGAAGTCCCCCCAACATTAGCAGCAGTCTCACACACCTGAGCTTCCCGTTTCTCTTTTTTGAATTAGTTGTCCATACCTATGAAAATATGTTTTTTTAACCACATACTACATGGATATATATACAATGTGATCACACTAAGCTACTAAATAAGGAACACTGCTTTTTAATACCCATCTTTTTCTGTGGTTGATGCTTCTCTATATAGTATGAAGTGAAGATTTTTAGACAAGTTTCTTAAAAAAAAAAAATAATCTTTAAATTATTATTTGGAAAAATCAAGAGCTCTTGAATTGAAAGCATCCTCAAATGTGGGAGAATTTTCAAGACTCATTCTGCTTTTCAGCTACTGGAGGAAAGTACTGGTAGGGCATCCGGCTGTGCAGGTCTCTGTGATGCCAAACAAAGCGCTTCAACTTTAAACTGCAAGAATATATTTTAGCTCAGGTTCAGGCACTTTTCTTTGTACTGAAAATCAGTATGCAAAGCAGAACTCCCCAGTCCCTCCATACACTGTAAAACAACCTTGCCACCTCACAACCCCGTACAGCCTTCATCCATCCTGGGTAGCTACCTGCTTTTGCCAATTCAAGTATCTTCGGTATTCAAGTATCTTCAAGTATTTAACGGTCTTTCGTAGAAATTCACCTCTTTTTTTCACCCTGCCCAAAAAGATGTGAAAGAAAACAGTATTTGTGTGGCTGGCCAGTGTGGGGCTTTTCACCATGGAGGCCCACCTGCTTTTACCTCAGAGCAGCAAGGGAGACTTGGGCCCGCACCCCACCGCTGCCACAACAGGTTTCGAGGGGGAACCACTGGGGTGTCAAAGGCCGAGGGGCGCGGCCATGTCCTAACCCTGTTCCTTACTCCCGGCCCAACCACCTTCCATCCCTCTCCCTCTGCCCTCAGGGCTCGATCTCCACTCCCACCTCCTCGCCCCCGCCCAGAGGCCGCCTCCACCGCCTCACACCCACACCCACCCACACCCCCCCACACCCACACCCG
>VYZM01011884.1:143018-190732 GCA_013398915.1 Dromas ardeola | reverse complement strand
CACACACCCCCCAGCCTTCGCCCAAACCCCCCTCACCCCCGCCGGCACCAGCGTCTCTGGCAGGCCTCAGGCTCCCCCGAAGGCACGGCGGCAGCAGAAGGCAGGGACGAGGGGACGCGGCGCCGCCTCAGCGCCTCCCAGCCCGAGGAAAAGGCGGGAACCGGGCGGGCCCCGCGGAGCAGTGGGGGGCCGCATGCGCAATAACGGCCGCCTGCAGCCATGGCGCCCTCAGGAGGGGGACCCGCAGTGCCCGCCGGCTGTGGGCTGCTGCTGCAGTATTAAACTCGCTGAAACCTCACCTCCCTTTATCTGGGGTTTTATTTTTTTTTTTGTGGAAGTGGCTTTAATTCCTCATTCAGGCAACAAAACGTCTGCAGAACAGGGTGTTATGGTGTATGGAGGCTAGGGTACGACGCAGAGGGAGGCTTTTTCCTTACGTCAAGGGAAACAGGCAGTATTTCCCCAGGCAAATTAATTTTACAAACTAGATGTTTTATGTTTCAGGTTTTTCTCCTGTTCTCACAGCATTTTCAGTCCTCACACAGTGAAGGTACTTTACCCTTCACTTACGAAGGCCAAATACAAAACCTAAGTAAAAAAAAAATCCTAGCACTATTTCAATTTTCCACCTTCTCAACCATTTGAGAAATTTTACTAGGTATTTCCTTACCTAAGTTTTAAGTTTTCACTGGGCCCGGCTGTTGCGGAGTTGACTTCCCTCGGGGCAGGGCCCACATGGAACCGGGCCTGGGTCTGGGCTCTGACCCCGTCCAGGCGTGGGGAGGGTGGGGGGGACACAGCAGGGACGTGGCTGACCTGGACTGACTGAGGAGATACTCCATACCATTAAACACCAGGATCTGCAACAAAAGCTGGGTGGTTTGCTCTTTCTAAGATGGCCCGTTGCTCAGAGACTGGCTGCGGACCGGTCCGCTTTGGGGAGGTAGATCTCAGTCTCTCCCTCTGCAGCACTTGGTTTTGTGTTTCTTCCTCCCCTTTCACTGATTAAACTGGCTTTATCTTGGCCCACGAGTTTTTCACACTGTTACTTTTCCAATTCCCTCCTTCATTCTACTGGCAGGAATGAGTTGCCACCACAATACTGTTCGCGTCTTACCCTGTTTCGCTTGCTTGCTTGCTTATTTTCCCCAGGTACCGTGCACACAGATTTTTTCAGTGAATGCTTCTCAGTAAGTTTATGCTACGTCTTTCAGGCTCTCATTACTGTAGTGAAACAAAATGGCATGACTCTACCTTCAAAACTTTGCTTCAACAAAAAGGAACTGCCGTGACAGCTGGGCTACCTACGCAGTCTGTTTATTTTTACATAACTTCGGTAGAAAAACTGCCTTAAAATTTCAACCAACTTCTTCCAACTATTTTGATTAGAATGCAAAATACAATTTGTAAAAAAAACCAGATCCTAGTCAAACTTGAATCTACCCAATAATAGTTTGAAGTGTAAGAAGCTATCAAAGCTTTCTTGTATTTCCTGAAATGTCTAAGTCGTCGATTTAAACTATTTATATTCTACATTTTAGCATAATATATATTGCTAGCATGAAATATAACCTTAATAATTAAAGGTACTTGCATTTTTTACAATGCTCAAAAGTTTGATTCTACTTTGAGAATCCATTCATGCTTCAAATTAATATTAAATTATTACTGTTGGAAGTTTTTTAAGGAAAAAATAAGAACTTTTAACATAAGGATTCATAAGCCCTAATGGCTAATTTAGAAAAATGGGTGAGTTTTGCTTGACTTTAAAACAGAAACAACAGACAAAACTTTTATCACATTTTAGTTAATTTCAAAGGAAACCAAGTATCTTACAATACATATGCACATCCATTTTGTACATCGTCTGATTAAAAAATTAATGCTTTTTTGAATACTGTCAATACAATTAAATGAAGATACACCACCAAAAATTTCTGCTTGAAAAGATTCAGTGTCCTTTCCCACATAAAATCGTACTAATCTGATGTCTCAGCAAAATACAGGGCCAAACTCTGTTGAATTTAAAAACACCAAAGCTTCATGTGTCAGTACAAATATTGTTTTCTGAAGTGAAACACTGCTCCCATACATTGCTACGTTAAAACAGTTTATTACCCATTCATACAGAGAGGCACTTTTGCTTTTATATTTACAATGCTTACGAAATACTATACCTTGATCATTTTCATTTGATTACAACCCTCTCTTTGTAATCAGGAAATAACAACATTGTATTCTTTGGAATATAATACACCAGACAAAGTATCTTTCAAATAACCATTAGTTGTTCTTTTACTGTGTATTTTTTTATTAGCATACATTTCTTCCAAATCCCAATTGAATACTACAAACAGGGGGATGAATTGTCATTGTGCTTTAAAGAATGTCAAAATCAATAACTGTATACTAAATCTAAATGACAACTTACATAATTCTCACTTTTTCCCCTAGGGCTAAAAAAAAGCAGCAACGACAGAAATTTGCAAAATGTTTTGGAATGCAAGATCAAGGACCTGTTAAGCTGATCCCAAACAACTTTGCCTTCCAACATTTTATCTAGTTGGCAACATCCACTGCAATAAATGCAGCTACATTTCTTTAGGTAGCCCTTTTTATAAAAAAGGATAACATGGCCATGAACTAACAGCTGTAAAGTAAGATCCATTGAAAACTGTCTACATATAGGTTTCCTGCAATTATTATTTTTTTGTTTTGCTTTGTCACAGCTCCAGCAGCTTGGATATCATGAAGAGTACTGCAGAGATTCTATCTAACTGTAGATGCATGATTTTTTTTCTTCTTATCAACGCAGTTAAATGTCAAACCATAAAAGACATGAGAGATTTTAAATGCTTATCACATGTTGAGGTAGACTGATCTCCAAAATAAAGCTCTTCTACACTTTGATTCGTTCATGACCAATTTCCTTTTGGATCCTTCTCCTTGGAAAAATCTTTCGTTTAAGTGCAATTAGCTGAAGAGAGGAAAAAAAAATTACAAATATTAAGTTCTCTGCTGGGCTAGACGTACACAGCTGGTCAGGCATTCACCCTAGAAACTAAAATCTGTACCATCCATGTTTAATTAAGTCAATACTGTCCTTTTTTTTTTTTTCCCTGCACAGGAAGAAAGAGTTATTTACTTAACTTCATTTATTAGGCGTACATGTTTCCACGGGACTTCTCAATAACCAGAATACAAGCAGAAAGTAAAAAAATACAGTATGCCTATATTATGATTATTTTCAAGTTAATGTGTATATTTAAATTAATGTAACGTCAAACTACATTCAGTTTCCAAAAGATCAACACAAAGCTGGCATCTTAAAACAGTATTTATATACCTAGCTGTACTAATGAGTTGAATACCCCCTTCCAAAACCAACTTATTAATGGAGGGCAAGTTTTCAAATATATACAAAAGGCTGAAAATCAGGGGAAAGATTCATGCAAAAGTTACAGGTGGGGAAAAAAATAAATAATCAAAAGCCAACCTTTCAAGAATTACACCCTCTTCATCAGACCACGGAAAGTGTTACTTAAGGCCCCAACCTGTAAAGAATTACCCATATGATTTGTTCCATTGACTCCCTTTAAGTTTAGCAGGATTAATCATGTTCATGAAAGCCATTTTATGCCTGCAGAAGTGAAGGGCTTTTTTCCTTCAAGTCAGATTCAAAACCTTTTGAATTCAATAGGAGTCTTTGCAATTACTTGGGGATGAGATTTAGATAGGGCTCCTAAATACCTTGAGATTCTCTTCAGGACCAGAGTATTGCTATTACTTAAATTTTCTACCTGTTAACTTACTTCGCACTTTTACCTATACGTGTGTTAATAGACCAAGACTTTCAAAAACAATTACTGATTTTGAACATCCAAATTTAGCACACTTATGATGGACTTGACAGTCACAAAGCACCTGAAAAGGGAACACCAACTCTCCTTCACCCCTGTAAGACTCTCTTTTCAAGGTATCTCAACACAATGACTTAAAAATTGAAGCAACCTAATCATCAGTCATGCACTAACTTTACTTCCTTTATGAAGGAAAAATCCCAGCTATTCATTAAAACCCATTTAAGGAATCCATTTTATGTTATCCTGAAGATACATCAATCTATTAAATGTTATAGAATTGATAAGATGATATTAATTTTACCTGTTCAGCAAAAAATGAGATGACTGTAAATACAATCAGTGTTACTAGAACACAGTGGGTCCAGAATTTGAGTTTGTCTCTATATGCCCTCCTGCGCAAAGAAAGAAGGAAACAGAAAACCAGCTTCATATATTATAAATGCAAATATATACATTTTAAAGAGTTTCCATGAAAACAGGCAAAGAAAGTTTTTTATAATACTTGAAGGGTGGCTAGAAAGAGCACGGAGGCTCTCTCTTCACGAAGAGCCACATGCAGAGGACAAGGGGCAACAGGTACAAGTGGGACTGGGAGAGGTTTCATCTTGATGTAAGATTTTTTTTTTTACAGTGAGAACAACCATTCACTGGAACAACCTTTCCAGGGATGTGGTGGAGTCTTCACCACTGGAGGTTTTCAAGACGCATCTGGACAGGGTGCTAGAAAATCTCATCTAGGCTCCCGTTCCCCACAAAACATTGGGCCAGGTGATCTTTCGAGGTCCCTTCCAACCTGGCCTTTCCTACGATTCCCTAAAACATTTTGATAAACATGGATTTCCACCAGCACTTCAAGCATGCTTTAACCCACCCTGGTATAAATCTGCCTTGGCTACAAACAAGCCAAAATAAAGTGTTCTTTTGAAGCTAACAAAGTCTTGATAGATGTCCTCAAAAAGGGAGACAACAATACGTCTGCTCCTCCAGTCCAAATTTCTACAGCTAACTGCTGAAATGGGTTTGCCCCCCACTCCTTCTGCCACTGCTACAGCAGGGCTTGTAGCACTACAATACACACCTATTCTTGTCACCTACAATCCTTCTGATTCCTTCTACAATTCCTCTAATATTTTCTCTTTCCTTACTAACAGCTATTTCTCATAATTTGCTGCTCAGCAACAAAATTACTGTATTAGTCTTCTTGTCTCATTTTTATCACTCTACCTGCCAAACTTTTGCTTGTATTCTTAAATCAACTACCCCAATTTCTGAAGTTATTATTTATAAAATGGCAAGAGGTAAACACAGATAAAAATTTCACACATTATGTAAAAGTGAGACACACATGTATCTTTTCGGACGATTATCCAGCTGCTTATTGCTGTCAGACTGATTTAAAAAAAAATCACTTAGAAACATAACAGTTTATATTGCCCCTCTGCAACAGGCATTCCAAACAATGTGGGGTTTTTTACATTTAAAGAAAGACAGAAGTTCTTAACTACTTTTTTAAAAAAAAGAACCAAAATATTTTCTTTAAAGTAGCTTAGGGCCAATCAATGAAATGTGAATGACTTAATGAGCACCAAAAAAACCCAAATCCTGCAAACCTCAAATTTTCGTCCATTCAAATCTTTTCACATTATTTTCACAGTTAACTCCTTCATGACAATACTAGGGAAAAAAATGGCTTGTACCAGTATGTTGTATAATTATATGCTGTAGCACTACAGTAACTTGAAGAAAACGTGTGTAACGTACCATTCTTGGAGTTCATGCATGTGAAGGAAACGATTCCGATATTCTCTTGGCAGTTCAAATTGAGACGGTATGGGAAACATTGATTCATAAAAATCCCTAAGCACCGCTTTCACTGTCTGAGCATCCTTATGATTGTGATCAATATTGTCATTTAGGCAAACAAATTTTCTAGAAAACACAAAGTCGTTGTTAGAGTATTTCTTTAATAATATAGCAAAGGTACTGGCAAACCAAGAACACAAACAGAATCCTTTTAAAGAAAACTGATACAGTATTTTTAAGGCCAGTTTGATATATTTGGTAGTGGTAATCGGTTTCCTTTTTGTTGCATTATTTTAAATTAATTTTATTTTAATTGTAAGAGCACCAAGGCTTACAGAAAGTCAAAACCGCTGAGGAATCCAACGACAAGCCACATTTCTCCTTCTCTTTTATTTATGTAATGCTGCCATCTAATGGGGTCTAGTATGCATCATCCCAGAGCCCACCACTGGATACAAACACCAGGTTAGAAGGCCAGCATTATGATTTGGGTAACGGTTTTTATAGTTTTAAATAAATTATCAGGACTAAAGTATCCTAAATAACAAAGTGAATTCCACCATAGGACGTAAACATACCAAAACATACCAAAACATTTTATTGTGTATGCTGCAGTCTTCAGAGAAAGTCAACATAAAAACTATGGAAGACTGTACAAAAGAAGGCAAAGCTTGGTCCCCAGGCTTTGAGTTACTAAGAACACTATATAAATTGAGCGGGATGTGACTTGAATCACAGACCCAAAGCTAAACTTGTATAATCAATCAAAACGCAAACAATAACCTGGATAGAATTTATATGGAAATCACTGTGACCAAATAAGCATGCTCCCAACAATGCCTCTTGCAGAGAGTTATTTCTCATATAAGAAACACTCATCTATCTAAGTTAACACAAATTATTGAAACTAAAGCAGCAGCTCATGTGCTAGACTGCTATGTACCCTTGGCCACACTGACCTGGAGCCTGACAACAAAAATTCCCTTTCCCACATATGGGCAAAGTTATGTGCTTTATTTATATTGTGAGATACAAGACCCTTACATTTTCCCCCGAGAGAGAAATCATATCTGGTGACATATGCCTTGTAATTGGTAACCTTTGTAAATAAGTCGTTCTGGTCAGCTGTATTCTCTATAGTATGGTGTGCTCTTTCAAAGAGCAAAGTTCAGACTTCCTACATGGAAGCTGGAAATAAGCAGACCTCTAGAGCACGTGAATTGGCCTACAGAGGGCATTACCACTTTTCCTCTGTCTGTGCTGAATCTGGCATAATTGGTAACCTTGCTCTAGACAGTTACGTGCAGGGGAAAATAGGCCTCTCCTCTTCAAAGACAAGCGGGCTATGTCTACACTATCAAGTAATACTATGCAAAGCAGCTGGTTATGGCAATCATATGTCTACACTGTAAGCATTTTGGGAGTTCACTCTGGACTATCCCTGACCTTGTCCCTTGGACTGGCAGCTCATTAGCCCTGGGAATGCAGTAGCTGCACTCCTGGAGTGTATATCCCTGTTTAGCTTCAGCTGAAAGAGATGCAGTTTACAGACTGAGAGGTATCTACACATAGCAAACGAAAGCACAGTAAGTGAGAGCAATGAGAGTATTAACCTGTTTCAAGTGGAAAGACTGTTTTAATGCATCCAAAATAAACCAAATCTGACATTCCTTTGGATATTCCAGAATTAATGCCTAGACGGTTAAGACTCATTTTATCTTAAGGATGCAAAACAAACATTTTAGGCAGATCAGTAAGTGAGCAATATTTCTAGTTCATCCCAAGAGAGGCACTTGAATACGTGTTTTTAGGGACTGTGTATAATTACTGTGTTGTTTTATATGCAGGGAAAACATGGCAAAAATGTCATGCCTACACAGCCTGTGCCAGCTCTCCTTTGCTAACAAGGTATGACTACAGTCCTGCACTGTACTTTGCAGGAATACAGCCCAAGTAATTGACTCCACGAACCAGCCAACAGTCTGGGAGTACAATACGCTATTGTTCCTTCAGAGAAAAAAAAACAAACGTGTATGCATATATGGAGTCCCAGGCTGAGTCCATAATAGCATGCCAGTGCATCAAATGAAAATTAGGGAAGATTCCAGACAGCTCAGCTCACCTGCCTCATCTTGCCTGCTGAGGTTCCTGAGACGACAGGCTAGACACCCTCACTCAAACACATCCTCATCTAAGGATGCAATCATTCCACAGAACGGGCGGCTCCATTTTAAGTTGCTAGAAGGCCTCAATACACGAGGCATACTCACAACACAACCAACACTGCGTCAGGATCAAGTCTGACATCAGCAGCAACCTTTCAAAACAAGAAGCCAGTGACTGCAAGCATGAACTTGGACACCGAAGGTGAGAAACTCATGTTGCGTGCCTTCCTTGGACCTAACGCAAGGCTTGAAATCATGCCTATATTTCAAGAAAAAGTTCTAGCCAGTGGATACAAAGAAATGGGGAAGGAAGAGGAAGCGGCAGGATGAGTTTGGGCACTGCCCACTTTTCTTTTGAACCGCGTCATTGTGGGAACTGGAATGCAGGAGGTCTGTGGCCAGAAGGCACTCTTGTAAGAAGAGGCAATAGATACAAACCACCTTCAGCTGCAAAGTATCTCAAGACTAGCATTCCCCTTTCTGAATGAGTGGCCTAGCAAGCAGTACAGTGTAAGAGGCAAGTGAAAACCTGCTCTTTATCTACAAATGCAAATAATGGTGTAGCTTTACAGGCAGCTGAGATTACACAGTAGCTTGCTGTGACCTGCAAGAGGAGGTTTCACTTTCCCTGGCCCAAGGTACCTGGTCCTACTTTCCTCCTTGCTCTGTTTTTTTGACATTTGACAGACCCGCTTCCTTGAGGCCAAACTCATTAAAGTGGCAGAGAACTCCCCAGTTTTCCGAAAACAGAAGCAAGATGCAAGACAAGAGTGAGCAACTGAGAGGAAGGAAGGAGAGGAGACAGGTGGAGGCACTGTCTCACTTTTAAGGCAGCTGGCTGTTAAATTATCTCACCATGTCTTGTTGAAGCCTAGTCTTACGCAATGGGCTCAGTGCAGAAGCATTTAGGTGCACCCAAGCAGATTCAGACTTGGGCCTCAAATACAGCATCCTCTGCTTTGAAAGGTGGTTGCTGTGAAATGTATTCCAGGACATTTATTTTCCCCATTTACCTCACAGTCATTTCAGGAGTATACTCTCAGGAGCCAACACTATAGACGCTACCCTCAGATCTGAGTATCTAAACCTTTCACCATTGCAGAACGTAAAAACAGAGGACTACCTTCCAGCTTTGTATGGTTTCTCACCAAACATTGGAAAAAAAAAAAAATAATACCTCTTGCCATGTTGTAACAGAGCATGAAAGCATAATGGATACACAAAACTGATTTTGTAACAAGATAATCGACACCTAAGTTTTAAAATAAAACTGCTACATGAAGCAGATCAAAATGTTCTTCCTTGAAAATAAAACTATCTGAAATATAAACTGTATGCCCTCTAGAATAGAAAAAATAAACTTAAGCTATTTTTGAGGCTTTTATCTATAAATTTTCAAAGTTTTTAGATATATAAAAATGTATCAGAAATTAATGAGATCATCCCTAGCACAACAGAGAGAGCAGTCACTCAGCTTCAGTTAAATAGAAAAAATCAGAAGTACTTTTGGTTAAAATTGGTCTTGTCCTGTAACACACAGTATAGAAATACATTGCAATAAATTATTTTTTTTCAATGCACAGTTTAAACAGCTGAAGCAGAAAATGAAAATGACCTCAAAACTTCACACAAATCAAGAAACAGGATACCTGGGATTTTTTCGTATGTCATCCAGCTGACCAACCACATGAGAAACATTTGTGCGGATCATTTTGAAGGCAATTTCTTCTTCTCCCATGATTTCAAACCTTATTGTTAAAAAAATGATTTATACATCAATAGAACCTAAAGTCAGGTTCCATAAATATTAATTTAATATTTGATTTAATAACTTATTTCTAATGTGACTGTCCAACCTTCATTAGAATTTATAATTTGTTTTCTATCAGTATATTTAGATTTTTCAGCTAATGTACTTGTACAGAACCACTTTCCTGTAGATTTATTAGTAGCCACCCATAAACCAAGGAACTGAATTTTAATACAAATATATAAACTACAAGTTTGGGCATAAGAGTAAAAATTAATCTGAAAGTTGATGTAATACTTACTATGATTTTTTTAATGTTTTTTTTAATACACACAAAATTTACACTTGTAATTTGTAATTACATTTCAGACATGAGAAAACATGTTCTTAGTATCCAATCACTAATCCCAGAAAAAATCTTAAAATAAAGAAGCGTATATAAAACTACAGCCTTAAATACAAATAAAACCTTCCTCGCCCACCTAATCAATAACCCGACACAGAAGTATATGAAATGCAGAAATATATAATTTCTGAAGGATCTCTTGAGTTTAAAAGGGGGTCAAATGCTCTTTCAGCAGTCGCATTAGAGGTACCACACTTACATTTTTTACCTTTTTTGTCTTAATATAAGAAAAGACCCTGCCTACTCCTTGAAGTCTCACCTGAGAACATACTCCATTTAAGCTCACAAAATTAATACCACAGTTATTCAATACTGAAGTTCAACAGAACAAGAGCAGTTCATATATTAAACTGATTTATAATGCATTTGTATCATTAAGCAGAGCAAACCCTTGCCTTGGGTGAACCCCAACATTTTTCAAACTCATTTGTTGTGTTAGCTTTTCAGTTTTAGCATAAGCTTCCCTGGGAAGAGAATTATTTATAAAACTTACAGCACAACTTGAGGTACTATGAATTTATGTATAATAATGTCCAAAAGCTGCCCTAAACAGCATCTGTAACCATCTTTCATTCTACAGTTTTATTTAACTTCCTAGCCACTCCCGGGTTAACTGCATGCTTCAGAGACTCCCCACCACCCTCCCCTGCCCAACACCGCTGGTGGGACCATGGACAGGAGACCGCGCTATAAGCTCCACGCTAGCAAACAGCCTTGGCATGGAATTGGTTTGGCAGGTGTCAGAGAAGAAAGATCTAAGAGAACGTGATCTCAGGCAGATCTACACAGATACAATTATTAAAACAAACCCACGGTCATGATCATGTTTTGTCCTGCTCTTTCCAAAAAGGGATGGAAAACCTTTTCTTGTCCCTCTCCCTCCCTGTCACTCCTCCTTGCAGGAAAGCTACAAGGTAGTTAGAGCTAAAATGCTTTCTCTTTTCTTTTTTTAAGCTTCAGTAGAAGAAAGGATGAAGTATTTACAACTTCTAGGTACAGGACAGGCTCTTTCCTTCTTTTTATGCTACTTTAACTGACTTCACTCACTACATATAGTCAATTTATATAGCCATCTAAAGACACTCTGGCTTACACAAATTAGGATCTGGCCCAAGATGACAGAAGTAGCATGGAAATATTTAGTCTACTAAATAAGAAACTATGAAAAAAAAATCACGTCATTCTGAAAAATAAAACATAGATAAGCACATACCAGTATGTTTCTTCAGTTCCACTGTTAAAATAAATTGAGCTGAGATTTGTTAACATGCACATAGAATCTTTGACCATGAATACATTTATACCTCTTACTGTTTTATAAAACCTACCATGGCTTTTCACAGGACTGTAACAACATACCTGTATTTGTTTTTGTCCTTGTATGCCTTACGGATTCTGTCAGTCACAGGTTTGCAATTAGTCACTAGGTTTTTTGTTACTGGAGGCTGGAAGAAAACACTGCTTAGATTATAGGTTACTGAAAATTACAGAGCCTGTTTTAAAGACATACTTTGTAGAAAACTTATAGTAGCTAGCCTGTGTACACTTTACCCTCCTGGAATGAAAAGCACTGATTTCTTCATCAACTGTTGAGGGGAAAAACAAACAAAAACATACTGGTGCATAACATCACAATTTGCTATGCATGCATATAGTATATAAAAATTACACTTCATTTTTGGCAAAAACACTGCAACTTCTAGATTTCATCCTCAATAAAATATTCAGAAATTTTAGCTCATTTGACAGCTGTCTTTGACATTCCTGTGGCAGAGGCCACCAGTAACACTGGCCAGGCAAACTCTGCAGAACAGCTGATACACATGAGGGCTTATTTCTATCACAAGCTATGCTGAAACAATTTTGGGAAATAAAATCCCTATTCTCAAGGGAGAATATTTCTATGGTAGTACATTAATTCCAAGAAATTTAGCTGTGGCAGACAACAGAAGTAAAAGTAAATTAGGCCTCTGTGCTAAACACAAACACTATTTTGTCACTATTTGAACTGACTGATAACATTAGTACATTAGGCATTACTGCTTAGATTAGTAATATTTTAGTAACTCTCCAAAAAGATTAAAGTTATATGACATCGTTCCCAACCACTGAGACTTATTTTTAACCCCATCTTAAAACATATTCGTATCAGTATCCCTTATTACTACTCCTCAAAATTTTTACTTCACAGAATTTTGCAAACTGAATTGAGAGTAATAAAGATGCAAAATGAAGTAAGGCTATACTGGATGTAATGTCCTCTCAAATTCTCAAATCCACATTTTCTTTTCTTCAAATATATATAATTCCAGCAGATTTTAATGAGAATTTAACCACTAAAATAGAAATTAAGGACTTAAATCCTTAAGGAACGTGGAACATCTAGTTTTAAGACCTCCATTTTCACAGAATCCCAGAATGGTTAAGGTTGGAAGGGCTCTCAGGAGATCATCTGGTCCAACGCCCCTGCTCATCCAGGGCCACCTAGTGCCAGTTGCCCAGGACTATGTCCAGATGGCTTTCTGAATATCTCCAAGGATGGAGACTGCCCACAAATGGGCAACCTGCACCACTCCTTGGTCACCCTCACAGTAAAAGAGCGTCCTGATGTTTAGAGGGAACCTCATGTTTTCAGTTTGTGCCCACTGCTTCTGGTCCTGTCACTGGGCACCACTGAGAAGAGTCTGCCTCCATCTTCTCTGTGCCCTCCCTTCAGATATTTGTATTCATTGATGAGATCCCCCCCCTTGAGACTATTCTTCTTTAGGCTAACCAGTCACAGCTCTCTCAGCCTTTCCTCACAAAGAGAAATGCTTCTGTCCCTTGATCATCTTCATGAGCCTGCACTGGACTCCTTCCAATATGGCCACGTGTCCCCTGTACTGAGGACCCTGGAACTGGACACAGTGCTCCAGGTGTGGTCTCACCAGTGCTGAGTAGAAGGGACGGGTCACCTCCCTTGACCTGCTGGCAATACTGTGTAATGTGGCCCATTAGCCCTCTTCATCACAAGGGCACACTGCTGGCTCATGTTCAACTTGGGTGTCCACCAGGACCCCCAGGTCCTTTTTTTTGCCACGCTGCTTTCCTGATGGGTAGCCCCCAGCATAACACTGGTGCAAAGGGTTGTTCCTCCCCATGTGCAGGACTTAGCACTTCACCTTGCTGAACTTCATGAGGTTTCTGTCAGCCTATCTTTGGAATTTAAAAGGAGTTAGTCTGAAGCCTTCAAATTAGGAAGAATTATTCTTAAGATGTCCATCTGATGGTTTGGTGTTTTTTTTTTATTTTGTTTTGTTTTTAAATACACAGGTTATAATTCAGATAAAGACTTACTGGGAAGTTCTAGTCAGAGAGGTATTTGGCTTACTGTCTTTTAGGTTCACAACAGTGAATTTTCTTAACAAGGATGACTTTAAATCCCATATATAATAACATGCTAAAGCTCAGCTTGTCTGTTTTTGAAGGAGATTAATGGCTTTATAAGTTAGGAAGTAGCTTGTAAAATTGTCATTTTATAACACTTACTTCATGTACACACAAGTAGACATTTTTGTACATACTTTCCTTATAGAAATCAAACTAGCTTTTCAAGCACAGTAAATGCTCAGGAAAGAAACCAAGCATCTTTCAAGACCAATGTTTCTTACCAGGTTGGGATCATAATACGCTTCCTGAGTTGGTGGAATGACATGGATCTGAGTGATGTTGGCAGGAAGAGATTTAGAGCAATTTATTAGCATTTGTTCTAGACCCGTCAAATCCTAAAAGAGAAGAAAAAGGAAAAAAAAGAGAGATAATCCTGCTTTCTCACTGACATAGTTCTAAAAATCCAGGGTGCACAAATATATTTAATGTTATCTACATAACAAAATTCGATGCTACAGGACTCCCCATACATCTAAAGTAAAGCAAATGCTCAGTGCACAGTTGTATTGAGACCAGATAAGGCACGATTTAGTCATGTTCTTTTAAAAATGGAAAACACACCTTTACTGCTGATGTCAGGACAGTATAGAATTCCCAAACCATCAGTAACATATTAAATCCCAAATGAAGCAAACAAACAGAAAAGCGAACTGAAAGGACAGGAAGAAGTTTTTCTGACTAAGGTACAGATCAAGAACACAGTGAAGCAGAGCTGTGTTCCAGCTATGACAATGATTTTATGTGCTATTTGAAGACATAATTATTTTATTGCTTTGTGCTGATCTCCCTCTGTAAAGCAGAAGTAGTACGCTTCATTCTCTACTAGCTGTCCCTAAGAGCGTAAGTCCTACAAAGACCATGTGCCTTTGTTTATCAGGTTCCCAGAAACACAGAAATGTGAATCCTCGTATATGGTCACAGTATTTACTAGTATGAGTTCTTTGCTACCCTTTTTCTCAATTCTTTCCTTAAGCCACAGGTTCCTCAGGTCAAGGACTGTCTTTTATTATGTGCAAGAACAAGAGTAAGCAGAGCAGGATCCCACTCTTCACAGCGGCTTTTACCAGTGAACATCTTTTCTGACAAACTCACACTAACTGCTTTCCTGAACTTGGACACCAGTGATCCATTTTTCTGATGTTGCTAGAACTCAATTTAATTGTTGACTCCACGTAACAATGATAAAGTAGAACACCATGTTATATTCTCCAGGTAAAATTTAAGAATTGCCAAATGTTACAGATGCTACAAGGAAGGATAAATAAAGATTTGACTCATTTTAACAGTTCTGGACTTTAAAACTGAAGTTACTCTAAAAGTTACTGGTAAGGAAAGAGTACCTGCAAACTTAATGGTAGTTCATGGATTCTCGTGGCCAATGTGCGAATCTCTCGGTCAGACAAAATGCCTGACTGGTCCGTATCAACCTCATTGAAGATCTGAGAAATGTTCAGTGGCTGGACTGCACTCATAAGGTAGTAGAAATATGAAAAAGCAAACTGCATGTCTTCTGAGTGCCGCACTTTGTGAAATGACGTCTTGTCAAACTCCTCAGGAAACCTACAGAAGAACGTAAATTAATTTAGTACTCCAGTTTCTTAAAGTAAATCATTCCTTACTTAAAAACAAATTCTCATCTAGAATTTTAAAAAGGTCCTCAAAGTCTCCTTATTTTAGCACAACTATCATATTGTAATAAATTCCCTGTTTCCCTTTTCAAAACATAACTTTAATGAGTAGCCATCAACGCATTTGAAATAGCTATAACAAAGCATAAACAGAAAGGTGGAATTAACTACCGTTTTACGTTATTGCAAACAAAGACACACTCACATATCCTGTAGCTCTTGCATAACAGTGCGGTCAATCATGTGAGGCATATGAGCAGGGACTTTCCGAGATGTAAATCCAAATTTGCTGTTTAAAAGCTTATTTACATATCGAAGGGAATCAGCAAATGTATCTTTCAGCTGCCTTCCAAAATGTTTACCATCAGTAAAGTATGACATTTGCTTGAGTAATGACTCTTCTTCCTAAACAGCAGGACAAGAATAAATCAAGGCTACATTACCAAAAAAGACCGAAAACATTAAACACATAGGAAAAATGACATTTCAGCCAGGTGCCAACTCTTGCCAATATCTGAACACAGGAAGAGAAGTTTTGAATATTTTTTCTTCATATTCCTTAGTTCTCTCTTTAAAAGAAAAAAGGTAGCCTTTCCTTAAAATTTTCGTGCTTTCAGGAAAAGCAGTCTATAAAATGTAACTTCCTTGATATTTGTGCTCTGACACCTCGTACACTCACACTAAAGTCCCTGCTTGCTATCAGATCTACTTGTAATACTACCTTTTTTTTCCTGATTATTCATCCACCTTTGATAAAGGGGAATACTATGAACATAAAGATTCCTCATGCAAAATCCAATCTCAGATGAATGGAAAGAGGTAGCCTTTTGAAAACATAGCCCCTTTGCCATTTGGTGGGTAGCAAAGCAGTTGCTACCAAGTGAAGCACAGTCTCTATCTTCTATTCTAGAGGCTTTCAAAACTCTGCCAAAATGCTTTGGTTGGAAGCAGAGGACGCTTCCTACATGTTTTCTTGACACGGTCTGAATACTCAATTTTGTTGGCAGACTTTAAATTTAAATTTTAGAGCCCAAGTACTTACCATTATATTTTTTTTTTACTTTTTTTTTTAATAGACTGTATCCATATTTGCATAAATGCAATCAAAACAAAATTTAAGCTTTCTGTTGTACTGCTATATATATACATAGTCTAAACAATAGCACTGCGCCAACATACGATGAATAAAAACTGAATCTGACTTTAAAAAAAGCAGTAGAAAGGGAAAAGAAATGACTATTCAGCCTTTACGACCTAGTTAAGACAGGCCCAGATCATAAAGAAATTAGATTTTATGTGAAAAGTCAAAGGAGCTTTCAAAAAATCTCAATATTTGCCTCAAAGGCAAGACACACTCCAAATTTATAGATCACATTAATAGCATTCCATTAAATGCAGAAATTATTCCAATAAGCAATGACGTTCAAATACTCACATCAAGAAGGTCCTGGAAATACTTCTTTTTCTCCCACGGCAAAAAGCCTTGGTAACTTCCAGCATAAGACTGTAATTTTCTTCCCACTAGCCCCTCTCTCACGTTTGTATCCACCGGCACATCCCCTTTTCCTCCTTTCATTCCTTGTGTGTCTTCTCCAGTATCTAAATTCGCAGTATGTTTCGATTTCTGGGTTTCCCTTAATATGAGTGCATTCAATACTTTTTCTCGAGTTTCATTTTTATTTCCTATGCTCTGGGAGGGAAGTGTGGATTTAGGCTTTACTTTATAAGTAAGTTTATTTGTGTTCATTGTCACAACATTCCCCTTTGTTCCTGTAAGCTTTGAAGGAACTTCTTCATTTGCTTTTATAATTTTCATTTTGCCATTGTTTGTATCTTTATAAGGCTTCTGCCAGCTGGTATGGTTCTTCTGATCTTCTGAACGATTATGCACGCCCTTCTTTTCCAGGCCTATAATACTCTTTACTGTAGTTAAGAAATGAAAAGGTCTCAGGAGAGCAGCCTTGGATAGGTTAAATCCTTTCTGAGTGATATCACCATTTAGTAGTTTTAAGTCTAGGTTCTGCAGTGCTAGCTGAACATCTTCAGGAAGGAAAGACACGTTTACTGATGATATTATCACCTCTTCATGTAGACTCTCTTTGGTGCCATTTTGACGTCTCCTGACTCTTGGAAAGCGTTTTTCTTCAGGAATATCCTCAAATATCATTTCAGCTTCTGGTATAGATGTTATAGTTTTAAAATCAGAGTTGGATTTTTGCGTGGAAGTTGTGTTCAGTTTTGGTTCCTCTCTAGTATCAACCTCGACAGCTACCTGCATTTTAAACTCTTCATCATTCTTGTTTAGAAACGTAAGGTTAAAATAGATCACAGTTGCATTCATGCCACTATGCATTATGAGGTGGATAGTCTTCCATTTGTTGGCAACTGAAGCATGTCGGATAATTGGATTATCACTATATGAACCCTCAATTCCTTTCTTGGCTATTTCGCTGAAGCTGAAGTAGGGCAGACATTCACCTTTGGGAATAACATAGTAGGTCTGATTAAGTTGAAGCGTCACTTTATACATCTCTTCAAAGTGATCTGGAAAAACATCAAGAAACAAAACAAATTTCTGTCAGTTTCCAGTGTAACACTTACCTTTCAGTCTTTTTTAATTGTAACATGCCCACCTAGATTCACTATATTAGCAGGTAGACAGCTTTGTA
The DNA here is from genome assembly GCA_013398915.1 of Dromas ardeola. Classification (NCBI taxonomy): domain Eukaryota; kingdom Metazoa; phylum Chordata; class Aves; order Charadriiformes; family Dromadidae; genus Dromas; species Dromas ardeola. The sequence goes on along the minus strand of VYZM01011884.1, from coordinate 173,019 downwards.
AAAGAACGCTTACTGTAGCTTCCAGTTTCTTGCTCACCTACCTTTAATAATGAATGACTATATACTCAGATACATAAAGCTGCCAGACATTCCAGTGGTAATTCTAAAAGCCAGCATCATTTATCACTCTTTCAGTCTCTACCTGAAGAGCTTAAGTGGCTCGTTATCACACATCACTTAAAATTATGTATCAGTTGTAAGTAACATGCCCGATTTTGCCACATTTTAGTAGATTTACGTTACAACAGTTGGATTTCACTACTACATTGCATCTTGACTTGAGACTTTGAAAATCAGATAGGGTCAGTCGAACTTCTCCCTTCCACAGCAGAAGACACAGATTGTCGACTCTCACATGAGCAAAACCCCACTGCCAACAACAGAATTGCCAGTAATGCGTTTGTCTGAGCTGAGATGCAGGGGAGCCTCTACTCTTTCAAACAGGCCACATTCTTCCATTTCTGTTCCCCTGGCTATCCCAGACAGCACTCACAATCACTTCATTCACTCCTGCTAGTCTTCCATATCAAAATAAACTTCAGACAACTTCACAGATGACTCAAAGCAGCCTTTGGCAAGAGCCCAGAGCCAGGCTTGAACTCATGCTGTCAGCATCAGAGAGGTTCTTTAAATTTCATAACCTTATGGGTATCATCAAGTCAGCTGTCCTTATCTGGGTGAAGACTGTTCGCATAGCTGTAATGTAATTTCTCCATTTAAAACGTAAGCCTCTTGGGACAAGGAGTATGACATTTGCTGCTCTGCAATGTATTGAGCACCCCACCCATGCTTGGTCAATAACAGTTTTATTAAATAAAGCAGCATATAATATTGATTCAGGTTTGGATTAATGAATACAAGAAGCATCTGACTTCTTTCAGCTACTAGCAGCTCTTTTCCACAATTGTACAGTGCATTTTAGCCCAATCTGAGAGCAATGATGAACCAAAAAGGTTGGGCAATTCAAAAGAATCCCTACAGAAAGTTTATCAGTGATGTATTTTACATACCCTGGCCGCAGTCACCAGCATCAAATCCACAGGAGAGGACATTGCAGGCCTGATCACAGAATTTGTCTGCTAGCCAGGAATTAGCACAGCCTTGGTTACAGTATGAAACACCACTTATTCCTGCCCCAAACTGCCATGGTGGTCCATTCCCAATGCCTCCAACTGCACCTCCACCAGCAACATAGCGACTACCCCCACTGTTACCTACAAGGAGAGAAAAGAAAAACAAAAAAAAAAAGTCATTTGAAATCCTTATTTGTGAGGAAAGGCCATTTTAAGCCACAGTGTTAAAGCTAGAGTGAAGAGTCAACAACCTTATTTATGACCAGTGAAATTAAAATGGGGCAAACGCTAACTAGACCTTTGTGAATTAGTGTAAAATCTATAGCGTGCACAATTGCACTGTGGAAGCTTAGGAACCAACTTAAAGTTGCAACAAAAACTCCAACATATTTTGTCTTAACTTCAAAAAGGCAGGCAGAAAACTGGTATACTTCTTCTCAGGTTTGCAGTCTTGATTTTACAGCGCCCTAGAGTGGTATCATTTCCTCAATCCAGAAGTATCACTTCATTTTCCTACCCAGCAGTTCCATCTAGGAACTAATGGTACAGCTTCACAGTCCTGTTATTATTTGGATTCTGAGCTCAAATAATATATAATATTTCTATATATGATGCAATAACATATAATAATTTTAATTTCAAAACCCTTCCTTTCAGCTAGTCAAATCTGGTACCCAAAGAAAGATTTTCCTATGCTCTACTATGTGCTGCCATTTTCCGTAGAAATTTGTAGCCTGCAGGAAATAAGGTTTTCATCTGTAAGCCAACTTTTCTTTTATTAGGCATTTTTTTTACTTACAGGGGAACGACAAATTACAGTATTATTCTTATAAGAAAAAACAAACAGTTCACTTTTTCTAAATATAACATTGCTGTCTTACCGATGCAATCGCCTCCATCCCAATCACATGCTGAGTTATTACAGGCTTTGTCACAGTAACCATCTTTAATCCATGAGCCAGGACATCCCTCAGCACAGTTTGGCACAGGCCAAGTCAAGTAAACCTGGAACAACATTACAGTCTGAGACAAGGACTGGCAAACAGAAGTCAGCTGAGGTTGTTTCTTGGAATACAGAGACTTAAAATAACGCCTCCCTGTGTATGGTGCCTTAAGTATTCACAAAGCTTTACAAACAGCATTTGAACCCTACCACCGGTGTAGTTAATGTTACCCCTTTCAAACAGAAGGAAGAGCTGAAGAATTCCCAAAGCAATACAGCGAGGCAGCAATGGCCAGAAATATAAAGCATGACTTCCCAAATCCACTTTCGCACACCATATTCCAATGAAAATTAATATTTTATCTTTTATCAGATAAAAAGGAGGAACTTAAACTCAGAAATAGCTCTGCAGGTCACTTGTTCTCCTGACTCAAAATGTTTCTTCATTACTAACCAGTCATGAGATAAGCAGCACATGTTGAACATAATCCCTGAAGCATCTGATCCTCCATGACTTAAATAAATCTAAGAATTGCCAAGATAAAAAAAAAGTGTGTGGGTGTGTGTATTTTCAACTGGGGAGGCATTAAAAACCACACATGTTTTCCTTTAGGCCTTACTGTTTCAAGATTTTAGCAGCATGTTTCCTGCTGAAACACCTACTGATAAGGTTATCACAAAAAACATTGCACTTAAGCTGACTTTATCATCATAACTGAGAAGAATAACTGAAGAACAATAGAAATGCACTAACAATATGATTTTGCAATTATATGCCTACATCCTTAAAGATTTAAAACAACTAAAAACATCCTAATATCCTCAAGTACTGCAACAGTAATTTTAGGGTAGCTTAAACTGATTTTGTACAATCCTTCTGTGTGTGTACACAAGTGTGCACATCTGCCTGCATGAAGTGTTTAATTCAGTGGTCTCCGGTGTCTTGTGTACTTACTGCTTTAATATAAATACTAAATATAAATCTTAATTTTTTCCTCCATGTCACGCTCTTGTAGATGAAGCTCATGGATGAAAACTCTGCTGGCAGCCAGAGTCTTTACGCACGACTATTGCTAATGTTTCCTCAGCCAGCTTTCCTTGCTTAACCCCAGTTGTTGATAATAAGTTGGTTGAAAGATTAAATTATTTCATGTTCATGAACATCCAACAATATATCTTTTAATAAATAATTACATATATGATTATATACAGATTGGGCAAAGATGTTATGGGTGTCTGGAACAGAGGTATTTAATGGTAAATTTCAATATTAGACTGGTTTCAATGTCATATGATCTCAGTGTTCCCATGGAAAAATTGATTCTGTTTTGTTTTGAACATTTTCCACAAAACAGAAAGAATTTAAAAGGGAGGGAAGACTGACAGCTGGCAAACATCACGTTAGTCTTACCAGTGCTTCAACAGAAAGTGGGAGAATTAGAGAGCGACACTGATAATAAACTAAAGCATGAAGCCTGACAGAAGAACCATTATACCACCAGAAACCTGTGAGTGAATATAAATAAAAGTAATTCTGCAACCCAAACATCAACACAGCACACACAGAAAAAAAGACAGAGCCCTCCGCACCCTACACCTTTGCTAACAATTGTCTAGTTGAGAATATTGAACCTTTAGAAGTAAGAGGGGGAGTGAAAGCAAATCGTCTTATATTTGCTTTCCCTTTCTTTGATTTTTATTATATTAGCATAAAAAAGTGTTACTTTCACAATGGCTTACCTTCTGACCTTTAGAGTGACTGTAAAAATCATCAGGCCAAACATCCTTGCCAAACATAACATCATCATTGAGATAGATAAACTTCTGAGAGAGACCACTGATACGATGAATGTGACTTTCAATAGCTGGTGAACTGAAGGTAGGCAAGTGACTCACATTCTGAAATATTTCCTAAAACAAAAAAGCCCCAACAACCCAAAACAGATTCAGAAATAAATAAAAAATCCCCAAACCATAAAAGGTCAGGCACATCAGATACATTTGATACTTATCTACTATTAAAAAAAAAAAATAATTGTCAGGAACAGGAAGAGGTATGAAAGACAAAAAAGTGAAAATATTTTAGCCAAAAAACCCTCCACCTTCGCTATCTCATTTTCCCACTCAAAACCATTTTTAAGCCTGCTGCTTTGAACTAAGAAACTGCACTTGGTTCAATGAAAAGACACAAACTCCTCTTTCAATGGGTACTGGAGCAGGCCCAGTGTACACATATTTACACTTCTCATGCAGTAGAGGCTGCACAAAATTTCTAGCAAGTTGAACCTGTTCCAGCATTCAAAAAGTCAGGATTCATCCATCTCTTTCAAGTAACTTCAGAAGCAGACAGCAACAGAAGTTGAATTAGTATCTTGTTACCACTTAGGTTGCTCAGGGCTCCTATGGCATGTCTAGATTCCAAAGTTACTCCTGAATTCGTAATAAGAAGCTACTAGAGTATTTTTGTTTCACTTATTCAGGAAGCCTGAAGGATTCCCTTTCTCTTTTAAAATAAACTTTTTAGAATGCATAGCTCCTTTTTTCTAGACATCTTCTTAGTTACAGTAATTGCAATCCATCCTGTCTCAACACAAGCTTATTAGGTTATTACTGGTCCTGAGAAACTGTTTATGGATTAAGATCACATTTTCTTCTCCCCAGGTTTTTTATAAATAGACTTTATAAGGAAATTAGACATGGGCAGATGTTACCTGAAGCCTCAGTATTTGGAAAGGGGGACTAAGCGAAGGGTTGATATACATTCAGTTATCTGAATAACTGATGGATGAAAAGCTGGACATGAGCCAACAATGCGTGCTTGCAGCCCAGACAGACAATTGCATCCTGGGTTGCATGAAAAAAAAACATGGCCAGCAGATCGAGAGAGCTGATTCTACCCGTCTACTCTGCTCTCGTGAGACCCCACCTGGAGTACTGTGTCCAGCTCTGGAGCCTTCAGCACAAGAAGGACATGGACCTGTTGGAGCGCGTCCAGAGGAGGGCCACGAAGATGGTCAGGCTGGAGCACCTCTCCTATGAAGACAGGCTGAGGGAGTTGTGGTTGTTCAGCCTGGAGAAGAGAAGGCTCCAGGGAGACCTTACAGCTGCCTTCCAGTACCTGAAGGGGGCCTACAAGAAAGCTGGGGAGGGGCTGTTTGCAAGGGCATGTAGCGATAGGAGGAGGGGCAATGGTTTTAAACTAGAGCAGGGTAGGTCTAGAGTAGACATTAGGATGAAGTTCCTTCCAATGAGGGTGGTGAGCCACTGGAACAGGTTGCCCAGAGCGGTGGTGGAGGCCCCATCCCTGGAGACATTCAAGGCCAGGCTCTGAGCAACCTGATCTAGTTGAAGATGTCCCTGCTTACTGCAGGAGGGGTGGACTAGATGACCTTTAAAGGTCCCTTCCAACCCAACACATTCTATGATTCTATGATCTGCTTAGCCCAAAGACATACTGGGGTTTAATAAAACCATGGATGAGGTCACTCCTACCTTCCAAATAAATGTAGCCTTTAGCTGAAAGGGGATAGCTACATTTCAAAACAAAGACAGAATCTTTACTAGTCGCACTTTCATGCTGGTATTTTTTCTGTTTCAGGTTTTTGGTGGTGTTCTTTGTTTGGCTTTTACCTGATGTGTCACTATGGTAATCCGAGGATTATCCAGGTTAAGCCAGGAAGGAATCTGCCCATTAGTGACGATGAAAATATGTCGTACCCAAGGGGCATGCCTCTCTATTGATCGTAATGAGTATCTCAGTTCTTCATTATCTTCAAAACGGCTGGCAGAAATATCTTCATCCTGCTTAGACTATAAAAAGAAAAAAGTCCTTTCTTAGATTTTAAATAGAGCATTCATGACTCATGTTCTGATCCAGCTAGGTAAAAACAGTGTGCTTTAGCATATGGGTGCACAAGCATTTGAGAACTTAGACATTCAAAAATAAAAAGTATATTGATCAAGCACCATTATTCTTCCAAAGGATCATATTATTCTGAATTATCAAGGCGAACAATACAACCTTCTGACATCAATGGCTGACCACCTGGTACCATTAGGATGTTGGCTGATGACACTGCAAGATGACAGTGCCTTGTGTGATCCTGGCTCTTGAAGAAACAACCTCAGAAAAAACACACCCTCCTGCTTTCCTGGATTATTAGTCTCAATTATTTCCTGATCTTGATCAAAAGCCAAATTGCATTTCAAATCCGTAACATCACCTTTCAGATATCCAGTTTTAAGAGGCAGGAGCCTTCCAAGTACATCGCATCATAAGCCATATATAAATGTCACCTAATATAGATACACTGGAAGCATCATGAGGTGGCAGCTCTTCAATTATCCCCTGCTCTTATATTTTAAAGAACTTAGGCAGAAGAAAATTAACAAAATTGAACCTAATATTCACTATTAGATAGCTAAATGTTTCCATGTTTTTGTTAAAAAGACAGTATTTTAATTAGAAGCTCTTCAGGTAAGTAACAAAATTAGGTTACATGACACAGTAACATATGTTTCTTTTCCCATTTATTAGAACTTAATGACCTCTTCTAAAAACAACAATTAAGGATGCCCTAAAAGGAACATTTCTAAGAGAAGTATGACCGACTGAAAGAGGAAACTCCAGGAAAATTTGAACGTTTAACTTTTCACTGCAGATTCTACACACCAGAAATAAGTCTCCTTCTTTTCTAGTATGTACGGTAATGCAGCTTACACGTTCTCAAAAATATAACAACTGAAAACATTTCAGCAACACCAGCATCCATTGACTAGGTACCCATTTACAAAACAATATGTAATTTCTACATGGTGAAGTATAAAGTTTGAGTTCAGCGTTTTTATTAACAAGGAAAAGTTCACCAAAAGCCAGGAACAGACTGCAATCCAGGAACAGGATACAGACTGCAAGCTTTACAGGAAAGGGCATGTGTACTTTACCCATGCCACTTGATATTTACTGTAAAATTAAATTCTAGCAGGAAAAAAAAAACCAACAAGATTTTAGAAGATCTTATCTTGAAACAGACATCTTGTTATTTTATTAACTTTTACTAAACCAAACATCCTTGCTTCTATCAAAAGCATTCAAAGTAAACCTCCTTTTCCTTACAGATATCTGTATTTCAGGTCTTCAGAATTTTTTGGAAGAGAAGTAATTGGCATTTTCTCAGCATATATGATGCTGCAAAGCAAAAAAAACATCTAAGAAACATGGGAAAGAAGATAATCATGTTTGTTAATAAAGCCCTCTGTCTTCCCACACACAAGAAGCCTGCTTCTCTGCCAGTCTGTATCAGTTAAGCCTTTCAAGATGTGACTGCACACAACTTTATCAGAACATTTGCAGAGGGTAAAATTTTTCACTTAGCGGGGAATATGAAAATTTCAATTGAATGTCACTCCGATCCTTGTCCTCCGTGATTTCAGAATTTGACAGTGCTCTTGAGATGTTTTCTTACAACATAATAAATATGGGATTCTTAACACTTCCAAGCTGCTGAAGAAATCCCGTGTTCCTTGTCATTAACTAGTTAGCCTCTACTTGCAGTTTTTAAATACTACAACCTTTACATGCTGGAACAGAATTCACCTACCTGACTGACAGAGCTGAGGTCCCATAGTAAATAAGCAGGATTAAGCGTCAGTTCTTTTCCATCTATAGTCATGTTCTTCTTTGCTTGCTTGCTCAGTTCTTGGAAACCCTTAGGGTTATTCAGTTGCAAGAGAGCCACACTGGCTTCTGAATAGAGCTGCAACTATACAAGCAGATCAAGTAACTTCTGGCGTGCACCAATTCCACCTTTTTGTTGTATTTTTCTTACTAGAGTTACTAAAAAGAATGACTGGTAAACACTGTTTTTAAAGAACTACAGTTTTGTAAGAACACGAAACGGGGTAGTAAAATGGGAAATGAAAAACATTTAAAGATACAGAACATTTCTAGATGCTTAATTTTCACTTTCCAGAGAAAATTTCTCCTTACACAATGATCCAGCAACAGTAACACTGTCCACATTATAATTATTTCTGGAGTAAGTCCCATAGTAAGTCCCCGTCCATTCCCTCACCTCCCAATAACAAAATTCATATTTTATTACAACTTCATTATATGACTCGAATAATCATACTTTATTTTCCATCTTAATCAAGCAATGCTTTTCTAAGAAAATTAAGACCACCAATTCATCGTTGCTGTCAGAAGCGTGAAATTTTCAGAATGGTTTACAGATCAACCTACAGCTCAGAAATCTGAGATACAAAGGGCTCCAGAACTAATCCATGTGGGTCTCCAAGTCCTTAATGATGGTTGCCAATATGATGTTAAGGTCATTTCTTAGTTGGGGACTGTTTGATCTGTTTGCTGTTTTTATCTCCTGCCACTAGTAAGTCTGTATATCAGATTTCATAATGCACAGGATAAGATGGGGCTTGCACTACATGCCCTCTCTAACAGCTAGTATAGTTTACAAATTGTAGGGCATCAAAACATTTCCCTAGAAATATAGCATAACCCAATAAAATGCTGTGTTTATCGTATGAAGTAGCATGAGCAAACACAAACAAGCTAAAAGCAGAACCGCACTTGGATTCTCCAAGTGCATACATTCAAAAGTCAGACTGGGAATAAATGCAGTTAATCATTAACAATATTTACTAGATGCTATGCTTAATTTTTTTTCCTTCATGCAACATAAGACAAATAAGCATGTCTATCAGATTTTCAGTTGCATAAGATCTATAAAAGCAATTCATAAGTTAACAAAATTTGAATACTGTCATGTTCGAAAACAGCAAAACCACCACAGTTTATTTCATAAAACCCTTAAGTGATTTTTCCCTTTATTTTTTATTATATCTGACCCTTTCTGCTCAAACACCACTTGTCCCACAGTTAGCACCCCTTCCCTTAGCAAGACCAGCTGTCCCACTTGTGACATTTTAAAGCTGTTGATGCTTTGACTCATATGCTATTTGAGATCTTTCAATCTGACTTATGAGGCCTGCCACTAGAAAAATCTGATAAATCTCAGACCTTCCAGGGAATGATCTGAACCTATGGGTGGAAAGGATGGCTTCAGTAGCTAAATGGCTGAGGTATAGTTACGGACTGCAGCTAGCAACCTCCCAAAATATCGATATCAAAATGCTACAGATTGCAAAGCTGCCATCAGTGGGTATGTGCTTTATTTAGGAATACAACAGTGTCACACAGTCCCTTAGAATCTGTCATTTAAAACATACAAATAACAAACCAAAAATATTACCATTCTAGAGCTTTGAAAGCATTTAATAACATTTAGTTTCTATTTGTTTCCAAAGTCAACAAAATAGGTACCTGTACTACAGATTCCTGACTAGAGTTATTACAAACGCTTCCCCTTTCCCCCTACTAACACAGCATACGTGCTCTAGGTTTTTAAATATGTAACAGTCCAAGCACAAACAAAAAGTAGTGGAAAAACATGCTTTACTGCTCAGCATCAGCATTAAGATAACCCCTACATTTAACAGATTATTTTTATTACATCAGTGTTTTTTTTCCACCAATACCTTCTTTAAGAAACAAGCCTTTTCATAAACAGAGCTATCAATAAAGTTAGATTTCAATGAAGGCATCTGGTGACGTAACTATCTAGATTCTAATAAATTGCAAGCTCTGCTCAGAACATTTTGTGGCTGGTGTATTCAAAATGGAATTCTCTCCTGGCAGATTTTTTGATGTCTCACAGATATTATCCTCGTCTCAGTGGGGAAGCATGCGACTGCCCATTCCCTTGAAATATTATCTTCTAGAGATCATCTCCATCCTGACAAAACAGGCCAGCAGATCCAAAGGTATTGTGAAAACAGAACAGAAAAACAAGCAGGTAGACGCAGAGAGTCAGTGCGAGTCCACATTCTCAAGGTAAGAACAGGTTTTTTCTGAGATGGAACTTGGACTCTTGACCAGTCTTTAAATTATTATGCTTTATCTTCCTAATGGCCAAAGCTGATTGTTAAGGAAATTAGATGCTCCCTTTTTCACACTCCAGTATGAATATTGGGAAAACTCCTATGCCCACATAGCAAGGGAAGGGGCTGTTTTGTTAAAGAGTTACAAAAAAGCTTTACAAGTATGAAATGCTGCTGTCTTTACAAATTAACCAAGTTCCCTTTATAAGGTAACTAGTAGGAGGGTCATCTCTGAGCCAAAAGCAATGCAATGCCTTAGGGTTGGGGTTCATTTTTTGTTTTTTTTTCTGACAAAGATTACTCATAACATCTGTGCGAACATGCAACAGCAGCCCCTGAAGCCACCTGTCTGCTCCATCAACTCTGACAAGCGCAGCAGTAAGAAGCCTGGACGCCCCACTCTCAAGGCAGTGAGGACAGCAAACACCCAGCATGACTGTGCCTGCAGGTTCCTATGTGGATTTTCTTCCATTATTAAGACGAGGCCATTAAGAGACACGTTACAGCCCTTAGTTTCCAACATAACTTTTCCTATATGTGTATATGTGTATGCGCACAGATTAAAAGAGGAAACCTATTTTGCAAAGGAAGCAGATCTACAAGCTCTCAGTTTTCCCTGAAGAAATCAGGATATTAAGCCTTGAAGGAAAGTCACCTTTCTCCAAAAATTTTCACTACTGGATACTATTTCAGTGAAAAAGCATTAGCATGATAGCCTCAAAAAAAATCAAACAAATCAAATTCCCTTGCCCTTTCAATCCTTCCCTTGTCAGTTTTTATATCACTACCTAGTTCTTAAGTCACTAGCACCTCGATTGTTTTCTTTAGAAATGTAGGTAAGGGAGGGAAAGGAAAAGTGAAGAAAAAAATTTCACTTGTTCTTCTTCATGTATAGGTACAATGTAACATCTTTACAGCCTTTAAAGAAATATGGCTTAGCAGCAGACAACTGCACAACCAGAGTAACACCTCCATCTAGTGGCTTACTAATGCACCATTAAGAAAGCATGGAAAATAAAAAGCAGTCAAATACAATTTTCAACCACATCTGTCATAACACACACAACTTAGAACAACAAACGTGACCAGCAGACACACTGCTGCTTACCTTTCACCTGGAAATGAACTTCCATATCATTACATTACAGTGCAGGCCATAAGTACAAAATTTCAGTAGGCCGTAACATACATAATTCACCTTGGAAATTGATTCACTATGTATTAAATCTTCACAACTTAACCCCCTCTAGTTGAGCTCAGCTGCTTTTCTCAGACATTTTTTGACTTTTAGAACAAGAAACACCTAGCCCAGACGTCTGAGGAATTTTTAGTCCTCTTTGGATTCAGACGTGATTTCAATCAAACAAACTAAAGCAATCCAATTAAAGCAGCATTACCAACATTCAACACAAACGCACCAACAGCCACATTCCTCCCTTTCTCACCTTTCTTCCTTTATAATAGCAGTGTTGTTGGTATTTTTTATTACTACTTCTTTACTTCCAGCACTGCACTAAGAAAAGCCACTTAGAGCATGCAGAAACCCATTAAGCATCAGGAGGTGACTATGAGACACAAGTCTAGCCTAAACTCAGGTGTAACTTTCTTCCTCTCTACCAGGCATCTGACACCACTTCACAGACCTTAGACTCCAGAAGGGGTAACAGCAGAAGAATTTCTGCAAATTTCAGTGGAGACAGTAAACAACCAACCTTTCTTCTACTTAACTGTAGCATTAACCTAGCATCTCTCTGTAAAGGAGAAAACCACACTTGGTTATGTTTACCATAACTGCCTACCTACAACATACACTGAATGAAGAACTGATTCTAAGATACAATCTCAGTAAATGCTTTTATAGAAACAACCTCATCCACACTTGGTATGTAAAAAAATTTATCCTTGCAAATAAAACATTTTTAACTTTTATACATATATTGCATTGTAGGTATAACATAAATAAATTGCTGCTATCAAGAGCAGAGAATTGGTTGGGGAAGAATCTGCTGCTATGACCACACAGGGTACAATAACCCCAATTTAATTGTTCTAAAGCATCCACCACCAGGAAAAGAAACACAGCAATATGACTGGATGAAGAAACTGCAGAATGCTGCAGATACCTGAGAAAAATTGTGTTTGTACAGAGATATGCCTAACCAAATTGCAGAAGAGGAGCTCTTAGGAACAGATAATGATCACAATGGTAACGTTTACACACAGATAAGAACACACTAAGGAAAAGAGAACCAGCACAAACAGAAAGATTTGTGATTAACTGGATGACACATGACTGACAAGAAGGAGAAAAGCACAACCAACACAGGGTAAGGAAAAATCATGTAGAAAGATAACAAGCACGGGATGTCACTTCCATTAAAACAGACAAGGAGATGGGAGACATATCTAAGACACCCCACAGATGCAGCCTTTGTGTTCGTCTGGACAGCAAGGCGAAAACAGAGAAAGTACAGCATTTTTAAGACATGCTAAAGAGCTAAGAGAGTGATTAGCTTGGATACAGACAACAGGTTAGCCAGCTGCTTGGACATGAGAAGCAGAACTGAAACACAGAAAGAATGCATCTGTCATGTTTTCTGTAGGACTAATACTGCTAGGAGATCCTATGGGAATGGAAAAAAGATGATGAAAGGGATCATCTGATGAAATGAGGAGAAAAAAAATTATTACAATCAAAAAATTAAGGTCCAGGCAGAATCACTCCACAAGCCTTAAAACCACAAGATAATAAAAAAAACAGCAGATGGCTCGAAAGTAATTACGAGAAATCTCGGTATTTCATTCTTCCAAGGTGTCCATGAGAGATGGAAGGTCTCTATTATAGCACAAGAGACATGGCCTAATCTAAGAATAAGGTCTGTGCTTGACAGATTTACAGCAGAAATCCAAGAGAGAATTATGAACTTCTCAGTGCTGGAAGCAAAAGTCCACACAGGAGTATTACGGAGAAAAAGCATCAACACTGGCTTGAACAACAGTTAGATAACGCAATTAGACACACAACCACAACTAATGACGTTAGAAAGTGCCTGGGGAGAGCTGGGGAACAAGAAAAAAAAAAAAAAAAGCAGAACACCCCCCCAGCAACAACAACAGGTATTTTTATACTAATAGAAGTATCTTTTAGCAGCGAAAATATTAGTGCAAGCCGTGACAACAGATATCAGAGGGAAGAATAGAAGGTGATGGAACATCAAGGACAGAAAGACACTGAAGGGTCCAAGAAAGACACAAAGCAACACCCAAGCGTTGACGATAAAAGGCACCAAAACTCAAAAAAACCCCCACCCAACAAACAGTAGGGTACTATGTATAAAAGAACTGATTTAAGTCAAAATCATTCTGGAAAAAGAGCATAAAGCTACATCTGCTAAGGGACAGAGAATGAAATTACAAATAGTTTTTGAGGGGGGAACTTTCCTCAGAACATTACTACGAGAGCTTAAATTATGATGTTCAACCACAGAACAAACACTGCCTAGGATGCTGCACCAATATATTCCCAGAGGTGGAAGCAGACAGATTTCTTTTCCGCCAAATAATCTCTGAACTGATAGAGGCAATATTATTTCAGATACCAATTTGGTAATTAATGAGAACATTACAGAAGAGCTGCTCCTAGGAAATAACCCTAGGTCAGGAAAATATAAGCTAATTGATTTTAAATTGAAAGAGAAAAAGAAAATAATTAAGGAACATCTTGTTACTAAATTTCTTGAATGCTAAAGGGCAAGTTTAACAAATGAAAAGAGCTGGTAATTGAAGTCAAAAGTATCCTGAGCCTTTCAGTTCCATTAAGTCAAATGCGTTAAAACTACTGGGAACCTGTAACTTAAGCTGTGGTGAGGAACTAGAAAAGACTCGAAACCCAAATGGATGAACCTGCACTCAAAGAAGATTCTTCAGAGGGCTCAAAGTCAGGAAGCATTCAACCAACAACATTCCTCATGCAAACCTGAAATCAAGAACCTAGCACCTCAGACAGCAAAACTGAAGTGCCATCTCCTGTTGGATAACCACCTCATTTCTCTACAGTAAACACCATTTCTTCAGAGCGATTAAAAAAAAAAAAACAAACACCCACAGCATATAAAACAAGCAGAGACTGACAGACTGACCATATGAATATGCTATTAAACCAATGGGCTACTAAGAAAGCCATGGTTCACCCAAACTAGCGACAGATTCACAAGAGCAACAGACAATTTTTATGAACAGGACGAATACACAGCACTGGAAGGATGCAAGGGAGGTTACGTAGAAACGGTGGCAGCACTGTTTGCAGTGAGCATAATCTAGCACACAGCCAGGCTCTGACGGTTAGCTATGGGTTAGCTACGTACTACGTATTTTTCACCATGTAAAAAGTTCTGGTGATGCCTCATTTAAAATGCTGGACAAAATTCCAGTCAATCATGTTGCAGGCAGACAGATACACAATGAAGTGGCAGGGAAGGGCTGTCGGAAGGACGGGAGGAATGGAGAGCCAATGCTGTGGGATGAGCACTGCCTAATCAACTTAGTAAAACAAAGGCTAGGAAAAGTCATAGCCACTTGCTACGAATACATTAGAGATGTAAACAAAGGGAAAAGAAAAGAGCTATTTAAGCTTAAATAACTGTTTAAGAAGTCTCTCTATTAAGTTGTTTAAGAGCATGTAGGAAGAGATGTACAAATGTATTTACTTCAGAAGGCTTCTACCAGTAGTGAAACTGTAAGACAGCCTGCTAACACAAGCCAAGACAAGAAAGAAGAAATTCAGCTTGCATTAAGTTGGAGCGTGACCAGCCTATGAAAGAGGTTACACAATATTTTTTCTGCAATAGCAGAATACATGATTTGTTAACCCAGCCTGCCAAAAAAAAAAGACAAGGAAAGGTAGTCAAGCTCATTTGAGCACTAAGAACAAGCCATAAAATGAATTAGCACATCCTACAGGCGGGCATCAGACTCACAAAGACAGAGTACCTATGGACTGACAACCCTTTATCCCTGCTAACTCCTTCTTCTCCACAAACTCCCTGGCCTCAGCCCCTTTCACAGCACCCGTCACATATCCCTCCAATACATAAGCCAACAATTTTCACAGACTTTAAAATTTCACCTATCTGTTAAACCCAGCTGTAACCAGAAAAGGTGTCCAAATGGCAGGGGAGAATAGAAGGCATGAAATGTTAATGAACGGCACAGTCACACAAGTTGCGATGTATTGTTGCCTTACAGGTGGCTAAGCTGAAGTACAGATTGCTCAAGACCATACAGGGTACTTGGCAGAGAGAAATACTGCATTCAGCTGTGAAACAATCCAGTGTTGTTACTGTTAAGGTAACTCTTCTAAAAGCAAAAAGGGAAGAAAAAAAGCTAAGAAGCTACATAAACAAAATTCTCATGTCACATTAAACAAGCCAGTATACTTCAGCTGGACAACAGCCTATAGCAAATGGCTGAGAGAAACTGATAAGGATGGTACTTTTTAATCAGTTGCAGGCTAGCAAATTGAAAGCCTAATAACTTGCAGTTCCAGAACAGACAATTTAGTATTTTGAAGGCAACTGTTTGAGTGACTATTTACTACTCTTCACAACTCAAGAAAACAGAGTCACACAGAAAAACACATTACTATCAGAAACATTCTAAGTATCCTAGGTGGGTGAGATCCCATATGTGAACCATTGCAAAAAAACCAATAAAACTAAGTTACTTTTTCTTGCAGACCCTTACCAGTTTTACTTTAGAGGCCAGGCTTTCCGGTAGTTTTGTTCGTAGCTGATTTGTTTCTTTGAATGTAGCTGGAAATCCGCTAAGGAAGGCCAAGTCTTGCATTAATACTAGACCTGGAACTTCTTTGTCTGTAGTCTAAAAACAAGAAAACAGGGTATAAAGATTTTTTTAAACTTATAGTAATTCACATTTATCTGTCAATTATTTATCAGGTTACAGATTTAATATGTATATTTTGTGACTTGACCCAAACTTCAACATTGAAATAAGGGTTATTTTAAAAGCTTTCACTTCTTACTACATGTGACTTATGGAAAGAGAATAGCACAGAAACACTTTCTAAAAAGGTACAAAAAGTTTCACATACACAAAAGCTAATCAATTTAAAAGTACATACCAAGTAACCCCTCCATACTATCTGTTTGCTGTTGTCTTTTAACATTCCAGAATGGGCAGCTTCAACTAGAATACATAAAATGCATTGCAAATAAAAAACTGAAAGTCACTTCATTTGTACATTCTAGTAACTAAGATATACCTTTGCAAGTTAAAAAGATTTGGATTTTTACGGTGTGAACAGTTGTCTTTATAACTGGTAAATAATTCTTGGTGGTGAAATAAACACCAGTGATTGGGCTAGCAGGTGGTAGTGGTCAGGCACCATATATTAAACAAAATTAAAAGCCCATACTTGCTTTAAGATCCTACTTATACATGCTGAACACATGGATAATTTTGGTATGCAATCCTTTGAGAAAGGGCAGAACTTATTGCACAATATTCAAACTAGACTTCACAGCAATTAAAAGAGGATTTCTAAAACTAATCTTCCTCAGTCTAAACCTCAGCCTTCTGAGATTATCAGTGCAACACAGATATTCAGATATCAAACCTGTTTTGCAATAGTCTTTTAAAGCATGGAACTCTAATCATCTGTAATCAGTTGTCTGGGAGGAAAGCAAACAGTATCATTAATGTCATCATTTAGAGGAACAGAGTGAGGGCAAGAGACGCTGAATGACTTGCTAAAGTCAAACAGAAATTAGTGGCAGAGTCAGTATTGGAGGGAAAAAAAAATAACCTAATTCACAGCAGCTTACTAAAAAGCTTCCTCTAGAAGACTGGCTGGAATCTGACAAATCAGTTCTTACCATCCTTAGGGCTATCAAAAACAATTACTGTCACATTGGTAGAAGGATTTTTTGGTTTTGCTACAAAGAACATATTGTTAGCAGCTTGTAAAGCAGGATGAATGGACGACAGGTCTTTCAGTGTGACGTTGGTAGGCAGAGCAGGATCCAGGACAAGCATTGGCACTTTGATGCAGTGTGTCAGCAAACACTCCAGTTGCTTCTCACTACAGCAAAATACCAGAGGTACATTTAACACTAGTAGAAAATTTAAGACAAAAATCAACGTTAGATGCAATGAGAAATGTTTTTGTAAAATCTCAAATTATTTCTAACATCTCCTGAGGCAGGTGGAAATTACTAAGAGCATGCTTATTTTGCTGCAGAATGCAGAATCTGACTGTTACAGTTCAGTTCATTCCCATAACTGTTTTTTCAAAAGTTTACAAGACTTCAAAGTTTGCCCACAGAAGAGACCTTATAAAGATCTCTAAATAGCAGAACAACCAAGCCCAATGAAGAATGGGACAGACCAGGCCCTGCCGCTTCCTGGCAGCAGAGGCACAAGAGGCTCAGACCTTCCACAGACAACTACTTGCAGTGCCATGTACACAAATAGCAGGTGAAAGCAACGTTGAAAAAATTTACACACTTTTGAATTACAAAACTCCAGGTACGTATGCATTAAAAATCCACACTCAGAATAGGAACGATGCCTAACTAGTAACAAGGACATGCTTTCTGAACTTCAGAAATTGTCACATTTTATAAAGCTCATTCATATATGTCACAATAACATCAATTTTATTCAACATATATATTATCATACTGTCAACTTTTCTTGAAATGACATAGAAGGAAAGTATGCACAGTCTATAGAAACTGAACAACCTCCCCAAAGAGCATCTGCTTTCAGCTAACAACGAGTAGGGTATCATTTGTTCCAATTTATGCCCAAAACCACAAAAACTTACCTCTTCTTTGTTGGTTCTGTTGCATTCTTTCCAAGGATTTCCCTATTACAAAATTAAAACAACTACATTAAATAACACTGAGTTGACAGTAAGGAGCTTGGTGTACTTTCAGATTGTTAATTGAGTCAGGGACACACTGCGGAAGCACCGATAACACAGTTATAAAACTGCCAAGGCCTTGCCATTGGCTTTGCCAAGGCGAGCACAGGCTGACACACGTGCCCCTCTCTGCTCATCCTCGTGCAGTGTAGCTCAAAAATTCTTGGTTGTGCTGACAGCTGTGGCAGCGGGACTCTTCCTGCTAACAGGGTTTTCAGGGGTTATTATTAGATTACTTAATGAAACTGCTGTTGATATGAAAAACACTGGTAAGAAACCAGGATGAAGTGACCTGCAACTAGGCTGACTTGATTGTTTTGCCTAATATACATATTCTGATAAGATCTATCACGCATTTGCCACATGCTCATAAAAGTTAATGAGGATTAATGTAAAGGAAGTGCAGAGCTGATGCTAAATAATAATCATAAGAATACCAGAAGGGCACTCTTCTACACACACCAAGAGAAAGAGAACTACCATCCATCAAGTTACTCTCCCCACTGAAGAATAAAGCACCTGGACCACAACTAGCTCAATTTAGGCATTTCAACAAGAAGGTTACAACTTACTAAGTTTTGCTATGCAATACAAAATATACGCTCATTAGCAAAGATTTATAACATCCTTTCCTTTGTCTTCTGCAGTTATCTTGATCCCATGAAATAGCTCTTTTTATAACAGCGTTAACTGATTTCAAAGTACATGAAAAAAAAATGTTATCTACAAGGGAGAGAACCAGGTGTCCCTCTAGATAATGAACATAAGTCTAACTTATAAGCTTGATATCAACTTCCCAAATCAGTGTTATGGAAAAAAAAAAAATAATGCTGTGATCCCATCTTACAAAGGGAAAAACACAGGAGTGGTGACAAAGATAAAACCATTAACATTTGCTACATGAACTGCAAGGAAAAAATTAGTATGAATTTGAAAGCTTTTCAGAGCAGAGACCATGTCTTTGTTTAAGATGTTTAAACTTAATGTATTTAAAGTCCTACTAATACTTTCATTTTTTAGGCAACAAAACAAAAATCCAGAATTTCACTTGTGATCACATTGTCAGTGGTACCTAAATTGCAAGTCATAACGTGCCAAAAATCAGATCAATTCTCTCACTTGTGGATTTCAGATTATTATGAATTAAACTATCACAACCCTTAAAATACAGATGTATTCTTCCATTTAGCTTATTTTCTAGCCAAAACAGATCACGTGACCACAGAGTTGCTTATTAAGAACTGAATCAATGGTTACAAGACACAATCCAAGATATCTGCAGCTGCCTGTGTTTGAAGCCTTAGATCAGTAGTTCTGCAGAACTGTATAGCACAATCTATAACATCAAATGCAGCAATACATGTCTTTCCCTCCTTACTTAGAAGGCTGACTCATACTTTTGTAACATGAATAAATTATTTTCCTCTTTCTCACTTTCAGTGTTTGGGAGACTACAAATCTAACTTTAAAAAGGAGCCTTTTTTAAGAGCCTTCTTAAGAAACACATGCTTAAGATTTTATTAAACAGTGGGAGGTGAGGAGGAAGAAGGGGATGAAGAGAGGTTCAGAGGTTACAAATTTGAGATACAGTTTTATTAGTATTATTTACAAACTGAGTTACAGAAATAAATACAAATGACATACACAAAGCACAGTTTTCTGCATGGCATTTTACAAATTCAAGACAGAACAGCCTTAATTACTTTAAATTATTATGCTTTGTATCTCAAACATTCTTCTGATTAGACAGTACTTCATAGCTAAATGTAGAACTGAAACAAGGTTTTCAGAGTAACCAAACGAAGAAGTGAGAAAATGCGCTTTGAATTTTCATGTTGAGTAACGTGGGAAAAAACCAGAGGGTTAGTACTGCATTAGATTGCTGCTGTCAGTTAAAGGGAAAAAATACATAAGATTATTACCTCATTATTTTCTGTTCTTCCTCCATCTGTTCTCTGACCTGTTGCAATTCTTTGATCAGTTCAACATCTGTGCCGTTCACCCAGGTGTACACCACATCAATCGGCATGGGTAAACAAAGCCTACATAATTCAAATGAAAGCTACATGAGCTGTTTAATATTACATTGCAAGTGTTTGTGGCATCCTATGATAGCAATTTCTGTCTAACAAGAGAAATACTTGGTGTCTGAGCTGCAAACAAGACAAATCAAAAAGCTTCTCTTTAGCTGTATAGATCATCTCTTAATTATACACAACCCTTTGACAAAAAAACAGACCTAAAACCAAAAAGGACATAAAGTGGCTATAACAGTTCAGTAACTAAATGAAATCTGATCTTTATGCTCTAAATTTCACTGACATTAACCTATAATCCAACTCCTTCGAACCCGTAAAATATTTCTCAAATCAGTACTAGCACGCAGGCACATCCTTAATTCACCAACTACACTAGGCAGGACAGCACAAAGTATAAAGACTTAAACCATACTTGCTGTTATTTAGTTGCACAGAGCCAGTAATATCTCAGCAGGACCAGGTTCTATCTTAGGAATGCCTCTTAGATATTAATAACACAGCATTTCATAAACCAACAACCTGAATTAAGACTCCAGACCTAGCAGTCAAATTCATTCTTGACACAATTTAATATCCTGGAGCTGTTTCTGGAAAGTTACACGTTTCCTAGCATACCTAAGGCAGAAGAAAATAAAGGGGTTGGGGTACCTTTTTTTCTATTTGTTTATGATAATCTCCTCTCTGAGACCCACAGATTTGTTTCAGCAGGTACTCCAGGCTGCTGCCACAGGTGAACCTCAGTCCCAGAGCGCAGGCGGATGCTGCAACTATTACTTTCAAAAGTTCCAGTGTCAACCTATTCAATACCTCCTAAACTGTAGATGGCCTAGAAAACATTGAGCACTTCCCTAATGCTAAGATCCACGGGGTCACACAACGAGGTTTCCAAGGAAAGGAGTTCCCTCCCCACTCACTGCAACCTTCAAAAAAACATTCAAAAAGAGACAGACCTTATAGGTGCCTCCTCCACCTTCCCTTGCACAGTATGACATGCAGACAACTTCTACGCAGCTTCATTTTCTGCTGGCTGAGATTCAGTAACTGAAGCACAAAATTTAGTAAAAGGGCAGCCAGGAGCTGGTTACAGCACAACAGACAAGAACATTTTGTACTCAGTTCACCACTGATCCTTGCTGAGCTACGGCACTTAGAGGATAGCGGTGGGTCATTCTGAGACAGTTCGAACATCTAAGAGGAAGTCCTGCCTTCCCCAGCAGCACCACTCAGAAAGTCTCTCACCTCTGACATGCAACACTCCACAGCGTTCTCTCATGAACAGCCTTCATTACCACTGGCAATAGAGACTAGTAAAAAAGGCTATTAAAGCAAGTGAACTCTTTGCAGATCCACTAGTCTATAATTGCTTAAAATTTATTCAAATACTCAATAAATTTTCTTAATGAATTTTTACAGCATACATTGTTTGAGCAAGTAGCGGTTATCAAACATACACAAATTTATTTATTGCTCCCAGTTAGGATCAGTAACACTGTTAAGATTTCACCTTTTTGGTCTTTGCCAAAGCTTTCTGGTTGGTTTCATGGCTTCTTAAAAAGTACCGAGAGTTTGTATTTTGAAAAGCACGTAGTGGCATTTTGCTTTAAAATTAAAAAGGAGTAGGAGAGCCACTTCTGCATTATCCTTCTCAAACACTATTTTTAATATGCAGAGTCTTTTGCAAATTGTTCAAGGTCAGAAAAGATCAAAAACTTTCTCCCTCAAATTCCGTAGCTGCGTCCTCCTTTATGTGGATTTATGCATTTGGTCTTCATCACAAATACCCGTCTGGCAAACACATTAAACCCAAGATGAGCTGCCTAAGTGGGAATTATGTAACACCTTTCCGTAGAAAATAATCAATTTTCCTATTTGCTACTGATTTTAATATCAGCGAACATGGACTTTGGAAACTTCCTTGGAGACTCCCAGACCATTAATGAGGCTTGTTTTGGACAGTCCTTTGCATTTTCCTCTTTCAAAAACATACCCATTTTTTAACTTGCAAACCTAAAAACCTCAATGGGATCCTGCTTGAAGACAAAGCCAGAGCCACGGGCTCTCCCAGATAGGGGAGGGGACCTGTCACATGCTGCCTCTTCTGTGCACCTGCCCAGAAGCAGTTTCCATACCCGTGACGTTTGTTTACACACGAGAGCCGTGCTCGCAGCCAAGATCCCCGCTAGAAGACAAAGCCCCATTGTCTCAGCGTCCACAGTTGCTGAAGGAGCACAGCAGCCTCTGGATCCCTCCCAAGCTACCATATGGTGATCACCAACCTTGTTGAGCCTCTTTATGAACGACTCTAAGTCTATTATGCCCTTAAGCTCCCCACTGCGAACCTCCCAGACCTCCTGCCTGTCACATCTCTGAAACTGCCCACCAACAGCAACACAACTGTTCTATTGCTATTCCCGCTCCAGTACCTCTTGGCTCCCTAATTTGTGCATCTTTTTCTCTCTCCAGCCTCACTCTGCTCAACTATTAATGGCTCCCCAACCACTGATGGCTCTCACTTGCTGTACCACACTGAAATCGGTTTGTACATTTTAAAAGCTGTGGATTGTTCCTTCACATTTTGTTTGCATATGTATTTTGGAGTTTTAAATATGATTTGACCATGCCCTGGAACAGCAAAATTACACTTCAGCGTTTGCCGAAATGCAGAATTTGCTGGTGGAGAGAAATAAAATAGAGTTCTCATCCAAGACTCTCATGCATGCAACTCCATTATTTAGTTTCCTTCTCTCCCTTTTATTTTCAAACCAAAACTAACTAAATCTTCAAAAATGGGTTGGATGAAACAGCTTGGTAAAGAGCCCTGGAATTCTGCTCCACTACCTCAAGCTGTGCAAGACCTGGACAATGTACATAGGAAGTTTAGCAGCTAATGCAACTACCTGGAAAGTGCAACAGCTGGGATGCCAAAGGACATGCATCAGGAGGGAAAAGGAAACCAAACCAATTGCTAAACTTCAAGGCACAACAAGAAGTCTTCCTTGGTTGGGCAGAGAGCATTCAATAGATGTAACTAATGATGCCAACACCACCACTGTTTTTATATTACTCAGGAGGAAGAGCTTTTTGAGTTTCTAATTATAAGGAGCTTACCCACATGCACAAATTTGTCTACATTTTACACTGAGATTTTCTTTATAAAACTTTATAACACAACTGTTTAACAAGAACGGAGATGTTTTCCTGGAGAGCTGCTAGAAGATAACACTACTTTCATTCCGTTGAAGGTCCATTAATATTTCCTAAAGGCCATGCAGCCTTTACTCTCCACTAAGCAGTGCATCTGCTTAATTTCCAAACCCAAAAGCTTTCTATTCTCCAATTCTGAATATTTTTTTCTAACACTAAAATAAGAACTGATTAAAATCAATGGATAAGCTAGGATCAAAACTGGAAGTCCATGATCCTCAGTTTATGTAAAAACCATGTCACAGCCTACATGTTGCACTGACATCAGCCTTAAAAACTCCATCAAACCACCACTGATACAGTGCATACTGCAAGACAGGGTCCATTAGTGCATTCATGAAGTTTGATAATAAAGACAAATCAAATCCCTGACAAGGGACTTTTAAAAGTTAACAGATGCCTAAGAGTATGTCTCTGCAAAGACTTTTTGTTGGTATGAATTTTTACAAGAAATTCGTATCTGCATACAAATATCACAAAAAACCTCCCTGTCACACCTGACGTGAGAGTATTAAAGGCATGTGGGTGAACTGGAGTAACTTAAGCACCCATCATGAAAACCTTAAGCTTTTGCTCAGGTAGCCAATAGCTCACAGAAATGAACACTAGCTAAGGAGTGCTTTACACAGCCAAAATGAAGCAAGAAAACACATTGCAGAAATGGGAACTGACTACACCTACATCACAACAGTAAGATCTATGATTTTGTTTCGGACAAACGCGACCATTTTATAAAAGCACTGTACTTAATTATCACAAAGTCAGGCATTTTAGTACTGACAGGAACAACCAACCATGCTTTCACTTCAGTACTGCAAAAACACGTAAACATTAAGTTCATCATCCATATGAGCTGCATCACTCTGTTTTCATCTGTCATCCTTTGGAAAATGGAGGAGGGGGGTAAGAGATGAGACTATAAAAGTGCATAGGATTCACAACACCATGCAATGTACTTTTACAGAATTATCTCACGCCAGTTAAAGCGTGACAAACTGATACGATCATTTCTAGTGTCCCATGATTCAGCAAACCACAAGGCAGATTAAGCATCTGCTTTCAGCGTTTCTTTTTCCAGCTGAGTGTATCAACACTCAAGAGTCAGATGATATCTCCTTAGTAGCTTCTTCCACCTACCAATTCACAGTCCACTGACTTCCTGAGCAACAGACCCCATGACTATTCAGACACAAACGACGAAACCACAAGAAGTCACGTAGCAGTTAACACAACTGAAACAATCCATATGACTTGGTTTCCAACTTGCTGTGACTTCTCCCATGCACTCAGCTTTAAAAAGCTTCTTCTTACTAGCTTTGTGACTTCTCTACTAAATAATGTCCCTCATGAGATGTCACAGAAAATGTAAGGTAAACGAAAAATAACTTTTCAAAACACTGAAAGTTGGAATTTTAAGTGCACAGGAACAGTACTTATATTTTCCTACCTTAATATGGAAAACATGTCATGTCTTCCCTTTATTGTTAACATTATCACCATTTTGAGGTTTCATTAGAGACTGGATCAATTACACGCATTTAAAATGTAAATTCTGTTATATGACTAGAGCTTCCAAATGCCAAACATCTTCAAGCTGGGATATTAAGCACTAACTCACAATTTTAAAATCGCTAAGTTTAAATTTGCTGCAGATTTAGAGTCATTGAATCACAGAACAGTTAAGAGTTGGAAGAAACCACAAAGGTCATCTAGTTCCAACGCCCTGTCATGGGCAGGGACACCTCCCACTAGACCAGGTTGCTCAAAGCCCCATCCAGCCTGGCCTTGAACACTTCCAGGGATGGGGCATCCACAACTTCTCTGGGTACCCTGTTCCAGTGTCTCACCACCCTCACAGTAAAGAATTTCTTCCTAATATCTAATCTAAATCTACACTCTTCCAGTTTAAAATGGTTACAGTAACGTCCTACTCAACAGTATGTTATTTTCTCTTGAATATTTGATTTAAATATTTGAAAATTCATTGAACAGTAAAATGTGCAATACTGTCAACTGCAAGTAAAGCTCACCGATTCTGAAACGATTTGCCAGCAACATTGTCTCTGTATGAGTCAAACATAACATGATACTGGTCTCTACTCCACTCCAAGACAACCTGTAAAGAAAAAAAAAAAAAAAAGAAACACCACTTGATGTCACCACCTTCTAAAATTAGACACTTAAATTTCTCTTTTTAAAATTTTTGATCACAATCAACTTATTCAACTTGATCTATGCATAAATGCACAACTGACCAGACCTTAATCCAAACTATTACACTGAGCCAGCAATCAGACCCACAACTTAAGAGCACACTTGATATAAACAAACTTTGTTTTTCCTCTGCAACTAAGGATTTCATGTTTTACACTTTTGAAGGTACTATTCATTTAGGTTACCTCCCCCTTGCCTCTTAGCCTTTAAAAATTCAGGGACATTTTCCCAAAACTGAGACTTAAAACAAATATATTTCAATACAAACAGGAAACCCATACCACCCCGCATAATTTTGCTCATCTTCCTTTCCATTCTCACAGAGGACATATTGAAGTACACACACTTCTGAAATCTGAGTTTTGCAAACAAACAGCCAGGCCAGGGCATATCAAATTATGCAAATTGACCTGGCCATAAACTTAAAACACAATAGCTCTTTCCCAGTACAGGTGATGTCTTACATTGCAGCCAGACTAACCCAACAGCAAAGTATTTCCGTGGGCTGCAGCCTTTCTTCCATCCCCCTGCACTTCTGCCCACCCCCCTTTAGCTTGACACGAGTCCACCCAACATGCAGCGAGCCAAGTCACGGAGACCAAACCAACAGAAAGATGAACCTTCAAAAACCAGAGCACTTTATCTTCCTCTACTTGCTTATTGGAGCAGATGAGAAGTGGTGGGAACACACAGCTGAAGGCAGGGTTGTCTTCCCCACCTCCAGCCAGCCAGCAAGGTCACTTAGCTAAAACGCCAACCTGCACTCAACTTGAATGCCCTTTGCCAGCCGTCCCCATTCCTGGGCATATTCATAAATTAGCTATATGGGAAAACAAACACAAGCCCATTCTTACTTTGGAAAGATGCAAGTTTACATTCCATTTCTATTCTTGAAAGTACATCTATACACACACACTCTTAACAGAGGCACATAGCTACATTTCCATTACTAACAAGTATCCGATACCATGGTTATAAAGAGAATAAATGAAAAATAACCCAGACTTTTCAATGCTAAAAAGGCTTATTATGTTTGATATAGCAAAAGTAATTGAGATAAAAATAATACAAAACATTCAGGTTCTAGTCTGAGATAAATTTGCTATGTTATCTTTTCCAGTGAAAAGTCCAACCTTAAAAATTACAGTGGCATCTTGTGCTGCTTTAGAGATGAAGGGGTAGTGTCTTGTTTTACCTGGATATGTACGGTTTTTTTATGTACTGGAGAGGAAAAAAAACCAAACAAACCAGGAAATCATAGTACTTACTTTACACCACTCTCCCTAGATTTAAATTTTACTATTGCTTATTTCTTGTATTACAGGAACTATGAAATATATACCATTTCTCTAAAACAGCATTCAAAACCATAACATAAAGACCACCTCCCTCCCTTTTAAGACCCACATCTCTCTACCCTCATGCCCACTAAAGCAAATTAAAGCCTTTTAGACAGCAGGGAAGCCCCATCCTGTGGCTGGATGACAAGCACGCACACACACACACGCACCATTCCTGCCAAAGCTGCTAACCCTCTCTTTGTAACCAAGATCACATCTGTAACAGTTAATTCCCTTTACACAAGGGACCCACGATTTCACAGGTGAGCATGGAACCTGCTCCCTTCAATACCACAGTCTGGAAGTGTTACGCTTTTTTGTGTGCAAGTCATTACGTCCTTCTGCCAAATACACTTGCTTAATACAGCACACACAGACAGACATCCACACAGAAACATTTCCTACTACTGATAACGATGAATTGACACACACTGATCTGCTTCTAGAAGAAATACAGAAGTACTTGAGTAATTTATCAGATGAATAATACAGCTCTCCAGAAGAAAAACGTTAACCAACGTTTTGCCAAAAAGACCTGGGACAGCTCTCTCTTGAAATACATTTAGGAAAAAAGTTAATCTCTTCCTACCCGATTTATTTTTTTTTCTCCTATAACTGTTTCCTCCTGTTGCATTATCTGTATTGCAACAATGCCTGCAGGACGCTCTGCTTCAACTTTACACACTGATATTATAAAGCCACTAAGGGAGCAATATTTTAAAGAAAGGGGAGAGACGCCCTCTATTAGGGGATACTGTATCAGACAGGTGATAACAGTGGCTCTGGCATGTTCCAGTTATAAAACACTTAACAAAGCTGAGCGACCAACAGAAGGATGGCCAAGAAGGGTTTACAACCAAATTGCCCTAAAACTCAACGCTCATCTTACAGCTAGGTTACAGCATTGGCTTAGACCTGGCTACCCTATATGTTTTTGCAGAAATGCTCCTGCATCATGCTTAATGCAGTGCTATTACATCGAGCTCAAGTTTTTTCTTGAAATAAAGCTCATTTTCACCTTGAGGCTGCGAAAACATCATTACCAATCTCAAATTATTTGGTTTAGCCATCCATTCTTATGCCAGCATTAATACTGATATTAGCATGAATCCAAGCAAGCAGATCTAATTTTGCCTACTAGGACAAAAAAGTGGCTTTCTGGGGGCAGGGGAAAAGCAGAACTACTGCTCAGACACCAGGGTCTGATAAGTGTTGCCTCACGCTGCTTTTTATTGCTTGACAGTTCCCTGCAGATTGTTAAAAATGGTTGACCTGATAAATTACTAGAAAGATTTCTGGCTTCATTTTCAAAACAGTCTTATATATTTTTATTAGGTGCTGCCTTGCAGACTCTGTACTGAAGAAGTGTTTTCTGTTCCCACTGTAGTTGTCAGAAGAGGTCTAATAGCATTCATTCTCACAAGCCTAGATTCTCCTAAATCCTTAAACTCACACTGCTTACCAAAACACACCACTTTAAATACTAAAACTAAAGAGTAAAACACATACAAACAACTCTCACCATGCTCACTTACCATCATCGTAAAAAAAAAAGGTTCTTCTGTATTTCTGTATGGTCATTCCATAAAGGGTGGGTGTTTTGTTGCTGTTTTGTTTGGGTTTTTTTAAACATTTCTGGTCACTTTTCTTTTTTCTTAACATGTAATTTTGAAAGTTTACTCCTACATGAATCTGCCAGGCCTTTGCTAACTGTCCTAATAGTACCTAAGCTTTCCAAAGAGCTGTAAAAGGGCTAGAAGTAGCAAACTAAGATTTGGTAGGAAAATAATTCTGAGCAGTAATTTTGACTGATTCTCAGTGAAATCAGCCATTACCTGGACAACTTCTGAAGTGTTTTAAAAAACCTTCAAAGTTCTAAGGAATCCTAAAGTTGAGTTTACATCCCCATTCTGAAGAAAGGCAAAAGTACAGTCAAAGTTTCACAGCACCAAGAGGTATACACCAGTCCAAGCTGACAACCTTGTACAAAAAGGTGGCTAAAAGTACCACGCAATTAATTAATTCGCTGATGGCTATCAAGTGTTTCAGGAACTTGTTAACACTACCAGACGGCAGGGATGAAGTACTTCATGCAATGAAGATGTACAACTACACAAAATAAAGTTCTGATTGTGCCACACTCGAGAGTTTCAGACGATACTCTGCAGCCCTTCACTTCTTCTGTACCTGAAAGCACCCAAAGTAAAACAGGGAAGAAAAAAAAAAAAAGTAAAAAGAACTTGTCTTGAGAATTTAGGAATCAGGAAATACCAGTCTGTTTGTATTTAATGCTGCCATCCTTTTACACTGACAAAAATACTTTCTTTAATTTCCTGAATACTTACTATATTCTCAAACACTACATTGAAGCAGAATTGTTTTCTTCCTCTCCAGGTTCTTTCATTGATGACTTCCACAACAGATAGGGTAACATGAAATGAAACTTTAAAATATACTATACACCCGTATCTAGAAAAAGTAGAAGTTATATTGCACCTTTTACAAAATAATAGGCAAACTGAGTAATAAGCAGCGCACAATTTAATGCGGCCTATACTGAGCTGCAGGCAGGCTGGAGAGGGGCATTTAACTCCTGAAGCTCTGGAAGGGAGAAAGATTCTGTCACTCCAGGTTGGCGTTTGAAGGTGACATCAGCACAGGCTTTAGAAGAATCAAATAAAATTTAAAAAAAAAAAAAATAACACAGCAGTAATAAATCACCTGAAGTGGAAAAGATTGCACAAGACAAGAAAACAGGAGCTCCCGGAGCACGGAGGTTTCTCTCAGACAAGGATGTTAGAGACCACCTCACGACCCCCTGGGGGGAACACGTCACGCTTGCGTCACCCCCGGCGCTGTTCCCCGCGGGGCGCGATTTACGCGCCCGTCAAGCGCGACGGCGGCGGCCCCGCGGAGGGCAGGGACCAAGCCCCGACGGCCGGGCCAGGCCGCGGGCCGGAGCCCCTCCGCACGCCGGGAACGCGGGGCCGCTTCGGGCCGCTCCTCAGCCCCGGCGGTTGATACCCCGGAGCAGGAGGAGAGCACTAACACCGTGAAGCACCGTCTCTCCCTTATGTCTTTATATATATACACATACACACGCATATATGTACACACACACACACATATATATATATGATCGGCATTCACGCCCAAGCCGCTTGCTGAAGGAACTCGCTGCTGACAGGACGTGACAACCACCCGGCTCCCGAAAGGGAGGAAAAAAAAGCCCCGACCCGACCGGCGCTGGGCCGGGCGCCTCTCCCCGCCGGCACGGCCGGGGC
>VYZM01011884.1:127520-142775 GCA_013398915.1 Dromas ardeola | reverse complement strand
GCCCCGCTTCCGGCGGCGTCGCGGCGCCGCCTGGCGGCAGAGGGGGAACGGACGGGAGGAGACGGGAACGGGAACGGGAACGGGAACGGGAGGGGGCGGGCGCCGGCATCCCGCCCCGCCGCCACCCATCGGGCTCCTCTCCGCTGCGAGGGGCGCTCCCCTCCCTCACGGCGCTGGGGGCAGCGGAGCTGCCGGCTGTGGGACGGAATTCAGGCGTTTTGATGTGTAAAGGGTGATCCTGAAATTACGGACCCGCACGACAATTTTTCTGCAGTTTTCCCACACCTCTCTGGCTGCGGCCAGCTGAGCTGCACCCTCCTGTCGTGCTTCCACATGCGCAAATTTGCTTTCCCCGGCTAAGAGGGATCGGGAGGACTCTTGGATATCAGAAAGATAACAGTGGAGCTACGTGCTGAGATTTCATTTAAGCACTTCCACGCGTGTTTGGGCACAGAAATGAAGTGCGAGGATGGGTTCGTGACAGGGGAACCACCAGGCCATTCGTGGAGTTCTTCAAGAACTGTTCTTGAGGCAAAAACATGGTAACAAGAAACTAGAGGCCACGAGCTGAGAGCAGACTCTGCAAATCCTTAATCTGCATCAGGCTGGTTTCTGCCATGAAGTTCAGCCATCTACATAGGACACTGCTGGTATTGCCACCCTCAAAAGTTTGGTCAGGCAGAGGCACTTGTGGTTACCAGAGCAAAGTAACGTGGTGTCATAGGCCCTCGTGAGGCCACGGACAGTAGCACCTATCTCTGTAGTCCTTTATCCCTGCATCAAAAGGTCGTCTTCCAAGTATTTCTTACAACCCACTACAGTGACTTTTCTGAGTAACAAACATCACCCTCGTGTTCTTATTTTTCCCTGTGTAAAGTAACAATGCCTGGCCATTTCCAGAAGTTTGTCCTAGTATATTTACACAGTTGTGGTGTGAGAGGACTACACCTGGCTGTACTTCTTGAAGTGTCCAAGAGCTCATGGCTCTTTGACACAGCTCTCCCAATCCACTGAGCCCTACTCCTATTTACCTTTTTGGTGTCACAGTGTTTTTCTTTTCCGCAGGTGCCATGGGACAGGATGGCAAATTCACTAGGGGCTACCTTCAGAGTCGCAGAGCCCACCACGCAGTGCTGCGCTCCACCTCCTTACCCTGTGTTATCAACGTGATTATGCTTATTTGGCCTTTCATGACAAGCCAGCCCTCCAGTCTCGGTACACCGAAGACCCTAGTGAAGCTTTCATCACCTCTTCTGCACAGCCAGCATTTTCTCCCAACACATGCAGTCTTCTCCCTTCACAAGTTCTCACCAATGTGCCAAAGTACTGCCCTGGAGGAATATAATCTTTAGATATTGGATGGTACTTCCCTCACCTGCACCTCCTGCCCAAGCACTGCGCTATTATTATTGAGCTATTATTACTGAACGGCAGTGTCTCTTTACCACCGCCTACAGCATTGTGGCTGCAGTACTAGTGATGGCCTGGTATTGTCAGTCAGCGGGGTGAGGTTTTCATTGAGAGCTGAGGTATAGCGTGTATGCAGATTATGAAAACAAAAACATTAGTTCTGGTGAACAACACAGTGCAAATGCAGAAACAGGCTAAAAGGTGCCGAAGTTATGAAGCTGAGAGACATAACACCAAAGTAAAGCAGAAAATCAGTCATGGAAAACTGAATGACTTCAAGGCCTGGATTAATAATTAGTGCAAAGTGTGGGATGATAAATTTATACAGACGAATAATTAGTTCCATATAATACCAATGTGATAAAGCCATTAAAATTCACATAATATTTATATGATTTTGTAAGGTATCAGCCAAAGTATTCCGGAAGATACGGAGATGTAAAAAGCTACTGTACACATCATGGTGGGACTGTATCTGTCCTTGCTTGTAGAATACTCATGTTCAAGGAATATATATACTTAAACTGAAACAGATGCATGAAAGGAACAACCAGATCCTGCCTACTGAGAAGATTTTGGCTTGTTTACACCACAGGAATGAAGATCAGAAGCTTATTTAAACTAAACGCAATACTGTCACCAGGTTAAAACAAAACAAAACAAAAAAAAAAGGAGAGGAAAAACAGATTCTGGAATATATTTGAAATAGGAATAGCAGGAATACCTATCAAACCTTGAGAGAGAGCTCAGCCAGCTTGTGACGGGAGACAGGACTCTACTCCAGATGTTCCCCTATATTCCTAGTTTGCCATGGGTTCATACACTGTTGCCATCTTCAGTCCATCAAAGGTTTAATTATTCCATGCAACATGGATGAAAACAAGGTCACCATCCACTTGGTAATTAATTGCAAGTTAGAGAGCACACATAGTAGATGCAGATTCAAATCCCTTTTGAGAAACTCTGAATCCAAGTTGCTCAGATTCTTCTACGTCTGTCACTAGAAAATCTTTTGAAGCTCAAAACCGGAACTGAAATCAGGGACCGTGCATCACTTTGCAACCGGCTTTGTGAGCATGTCTCTGAAAGGGGCTGGGCTCAGGCCAGTCTTGTTTTTTCACATTTTTTCTAATGCATTGCTTAGGCAGCTGCCCAGGGAAGTACCTTGCTATTGTATCCAAGAATGGGATACTTAACTTCCTTCATTTCCCCAGTCACTGTACAGGCAGACGAAGCCAGATATTCTGCTTGGAGCAATAAATTCCGCTAGGTGTCAGGATATCTAAAAATTAGATGCTGCTATTATAATCAAATGCATACTTAAGGGCCTTGCCAAATCACTATCCATGTAAACCACTGCGCTCTTGGAATAATCTACTTAACTGTACTTGTATTTGTATTAACTTGAAGATGCACGTAGCAGCACTTAAAGCACTGGGCATGCCTTCTGTAGAATATGAAGTAATCTAAATAAGCAGTCAAATAATTATAAACACACTTTATCATGATCCTGATTTTTTGCAAGTTGCCTTCACCAACATTTTCTGTATCTTGATCTCAGAAAGCACTCTGAATTTGAGATGTTTTTCTTACTACAGTTAGACCTTCTTTCCAAGAGGGGGGAAAAGCTACTTTCAAAAGGAAAGTAATAACTACTTCTTTTAAATGGGACTGGAGATATCCTTTAATGTTCAAAGGCTTGAGGAAGACAGGAGTTGCTGCTATTCTTCTTCATGTCTACCACGGTAAAACAGCAATTGACTGCTCACACCCTTCCTTCCTTAGAAAAGCTGAAGTATTGTGAAATACTCTTTCCAGATCTTTTGCATTCTAATTTACTGGGAAGGGAAAAGAGCTAAACACCTGAGACAATAATGTAAATATGTTTTGGTGAGGCATAAGACCAGAAACAGTCAACCTAGCATCTCAAGCTTCTCTGTTAGCCAAGAATAATATTCACTGCACACTGCTTGAATCTTGCTCTAAAGCAAAGAGAATTAACGCCTTCATAGGCTTCCAGTGTTTGTCACTGTATGGTCTGTTTCACAAACATGAATTAATCTTGTAGCACATCTGTGAAACAAATATTACCAAGCACAAAGGCAAAGACAAAATTCATCAAGTTTGATGCCTGCTTCCACTTGAGGACCGATTTTTCACAGTACGGGAGCAAACCGGTTCGCTCTTAGGGACTTTGCATTTGTGAATGTTCAGAACTTCTGAGCATTCAGAGGTGTCTCAAGTCAGGCGAGCAAAAGTAAAAGAACATAGAGGTAATGACTCACCTGTGGAAAGTTTGTTTGAAGCAACCTGGCTATCATCGTAGAAGAATTTTGCAGCAGAGGCAGGGGCCAGTTGATAATTCCTTATTGCAATTAGGCATCCATCATTTCTATTCCTGCCCTATTCACACAAGATCTTCTAAGAACTTTTGTAAAAATACTAGAATTTCTTCTACACAGCTGTGAACAGGTTCGCCCCATGTACTGAAGGATGGAGAGAAGAAAAAAGCAGCCAATTATTTCACCACTCACTCTTGTAATGCACATGCTCAGAAGAATTAAAGTCCTCCAAAGCTCCTACAAAAGTGCCTAAATTCCTATTGATTTTAGTGGCAGTCTAGACACCTGCCTAAATGCATGCTCCATAATTACCTTTGTGCATCTGGTCTAAACAGTCTCGTTCCAGTAACATGTAAGGAAAAAGAAAATAATAAAGGCAGTTTTATTAGCATAAACATCATCCTGAAATCCTCCTAATTTTTCCTTGGTTGTCAATACCTACCATTGAAATAATGCAAAAATGGCATGTTTAAGTGTCCAGGGTAGCTTTGTCCTGTTTAGCAGAAGATGAGTAACAGTGAGGACTTGCCAGTGTGGGCTTCAGGGCAGGTTACGTGAGCTCCTGGTGAGAAGCATGTGCATTGTTAGTCACAGTGAAAGCTATGTTGCCAGGTCTTCACAACTAACACAATCTGTGGCAGCTGGGTTAAAACTAGGTGAGTCGCAGCATGACATTGTGGAAGCCGGACACACGTGCTGACACACCAACAGGGACCTACAGCCCCTCTCTACAGCTCTGGCCCATTTTTTCCCTGCCAAAGCCCCTTCAAAGTTTTCTCTGCTAAACTTGCATGTCCATTTACTATACTAACATACTTTAAGGACCAGCTCCTCTAAGAAGTTACATATCTTCTGTGCATGTAGCAGCCAACCGAGGACTTTGTAGAGGGGACCCAAACAGCAGTCAAAGCAGGCTGGTGTGCATTTGAAGGGACACATTGTCACTTTCTGTGGAAGGAAAATGGGAGACAATAGTGCTTTCTAAGACCTCTCGTCTTCCACCAAACAAGTATATCTGAATGTTAGTATCTATGCTTCTGAACTCCTATTTAAAGCAGTAGCCTTAGGCATACTGGAATGAGTGTCTCAGTACAGTGAAGTGAATTTGATAGTACCACTATTTATCAAATACAATAATTAGATCAAAAATTAGTCATTCAGAACGTAACAGTATGACTGTCACTGGGCAATATTCAACCCTTCAAAAAAATCATCTAATTTTGACTTGCCATTTATAGAGATCTTAGCCTTTGATAAGACTCAATCCCACTAAAATTACCTCTAAAATAGAGATTGAATATACGTGATCAGGGTGTCAGTTTCTGGGAGATGATGTTGGTCGCTGATGCTATGCCTTGTAAGAATTCTCTCTAAATCAGTCTGTGGTAATTTTAGCCTCAGAAGCGAATGCAATCTGATTATATGCAGCCAGTGACAGTTTTCACTCAGTACTGCAGCCCAAGTGGAAATTTGAAAATTGTGCTCAGTACTTCAATGTATCACTAGTTTTGAAAATCCTCAGGTGTTCAGCTCGAAACCCTCTGGATAGGTATGCAAGGAACACTTATGATTTCTTACTTGAAAATTTTGTTGATAGAATATAGAATCCTTTTTTTGCTTCAGACCCCATTTCTCTACTGGCCCCATTTCGATACAGGGAAAAACAGTTTCTTATCTCTTGAACAGCAACCAGTCATCCTACTCTTTCCACTTCTTTTCTATTTGTGCAGATACTAGAAAGGATATTTAAAATAAGCTGAATAGCATGGCTGATAAATATTAAGTATAATTAAAAAAAAAGGAAAACATTAATATCTTAGAAGAAAAAGCAATGATTGGAGAGCAAAGGATTAGCAAAATGGCATTTTGAAAATCTCTGAAAGTGAGCTTCTAGATGAGGCTGCCACAGCACGTGTACCCAGCACTGAAATCAAATTTTCAAAGCATAATACTTGCCAATGTTTTACTCCAAAAGACGCCATATTTTCTGAGCCCTTCAAACTAAAATAGCAAACACCTGGAGAAAGTCAGAAGAAAACTTTTGAAACTTTGCTGACAGCTGTACAATGTCAATGCATCTAAATTAGCAGTCGACTTCTGGTCCACTTCTGCAGAATGTCAACTGCTCTGTCTTCTGTGGAAGAAGGGATGAAGATCCATCAAGAAATGAGTTAAGTTAACCAGGGAGTTAGGCTGCAGCATATTAGGACAGGACAGGACAGGACAGGACAGGACAGGACAGGACAGGACTAGAATAGAATAGAATAGAATAGAATAGAATAGAATAGAATAGAATAGAATAGAATAGAATATTTTAGTGTGAAGGGATGTACAACGATCATATAGTTCAACAGTCTGACTACTTCAGGGCTGACCAAGTTAAAGCACGTTATTAAGGGCATTGTCCAAATGCCTCTTAAACAGTGACAGGCTTGGGACATCGGCCACCTCTCTAGGAAGCCCATTACAGTGTTTGACCACCCTCTCGGTAAAGAAATGCTTCTTAATGTCCCATTGGAACCTGCCCTGGTGCAGCTTTGAACCATTCCCATCCGTCCTATCACTGGATCCCAAGGAGAAGAGATCAGCACCTTCCTCCCCATTTCCCCTCCTCAGGAAGCTGTAAAAAGCAATGAGGTTGTCCCTCAGCCTCTTTTCTCCAAACCAGACAAGCCCAAGGTCCTCAGCCGTTCCTCATAGGACATTCCTTCCAGCCCTTTCACCAGCTTTGTTACATTCCTCTGGGCACATTCAAGGACCTTCCCATCCTTCTTAAATTGTGGGGCCCAGAACTGCACACCTCAAGGTGAAGCTGCACCAATGCTGAATGCAGTGAGATAATCACCTCTTTTGACCAGCTGGTGATGCTGTTTTTGATGCACCCCAGGATGTAGTTAGCCCGTCTGGATACCAGGGCGCACTGCTGGGCTCCTATTGAGCCTGCTGGCCACCAGCACCCCCAGATCCCTTTCTGCAGGGCTGCTTTCCAGCCACTCCTCTCTCAATTTATACTTGTGCCTGGTGTTACTCCATTCCAGATCGCAGAATCTGGCAATTTTTCTTTGTTTTTTGTGTTTGGTTGGTTGGTTGGTTGGTTGTTTTTGTAGCGAGTCCTTGCTTTTTAAAGGGATACGATCCTAGCAACAGGCAATGACAATTTAAATAGATTGTGGCCTTCAAACCAAATCATATCTGTATGTCTGTTCCCAAAGTCCCTAATAGAGTGGATGAAAAGTCTCCCCAAGCCATGATTTAATATATATAATGTATATTAAAATTATATATTATATAAATATGATCTTATTTTTTAAGTATTAAATTTCATCATGCTTTTGGAAAAATATACAGTTAGACTTCATTATCCTTGATATTCAACTGTCACTTGACTAAAATAGAACAGAATAGCATAGCATAGCACAGCATAGAACAGAACAGAACAGAATTTCTCATACTAAAGTCTGGTTCTCTGAAATGTTTGATTATTCTAAAGAGTAAAAAGGTATTATTCTGTATTTTAACACTAAAAACACAGGGCCTTTCATACATTGATGTCATTGTAACGTAATAGTGCTGGAATTTATGTTTCATTTGTTAATCCTACCAAGTTGTAATAGCACAGAGAACAGACTGTATGGATTTGATGGTTCGGATGGGCAGGGTAGTCTCTTAAATCCACTCAGCAGCACACCTGGTGGAAAAAAATGGAGGTGCCTTTACTGATGAGCAGTGGTCAAGAAGATTTTGTGGCTGTATCAAATGGCATGTACTTTTTACATGATAGTGGTAAGATGGAGACTCAGAACATTAGAAGAGCATTTAATTTTGGTTAGTTAGCTCTCAATCACCTGGTAGGGATCACAGCATCAGATAGAAGGATGAAAGGAAGAACAATTCTTTAGGAAGAACAATTTTCTTTGTTGCTTGGAAATATACTTTCTATGTCTAAAAATGCTTAAGAGAGTACAAAGAGAATAGACTGGAAATAATTACTTCAAGATCTTTTTAGAAAGCCCTGCTAACTGTTGTTCTTCATATTTATTTCATGCTTATTTTATTTCAGAAAATGGTAAGAATTCATTATGATTCCTTTATTTTCATGTACCCTACAACTACAGTGAATTACTCGGTTAACCCCAGAAACACTAGGCTTCGAATTCTTGCTCCATGAGCCTCCAAGGAACAACCTGAATTCCCTAGGGCCCACCCAGGGAGAAGGACCAAAGGGGTTTTCTCCAACAGGGCGGTGGCGGGTGACCCTATGAGATGGAGCAACCCACTCAGGTGGGCTCTAACGGGCAGCCTCTGGCCACTGCTGTCTATGGCACCACTTCCCACCTCCCACTGAACCCTGGGTTCTGATTTCACTGCACTTTTACTGAACAAGAACAATCCTTCTGCCTTTGTTCCATATTATTTGTGCTCGTACCAGAGCGAGGCACAAGCCTTTGATATAGAAGAACTATGAAGGACGTTGGCAAAGGCCAAGAAAGGATGGAAAAACCAGTTTGTTAAAACTGAAAAGACAAAATTGGACAAAATATTTAGGTTTTGTAAAATTACATTTTACTAAGTAAGTCTGTCTGTTACATTTGCATCAGCTTGAAACAAACAATTCCAACATAAAAAGATTTTGCAGTATTACCCTGAAGCACATGTAGCTGCTCTCTGTGGCCTTGTTAGACCTCGGTGTCAACTGCGACCAGACACAAAAGAAGGAAGTTTATGACAGGAGCAAACAGTAATGCAGCCAGCAATGTGCAAAGCACAGTTTAAACAGGAAGAAATAGTTGAATGCCCCATATTTAGCAATATGCTGTGGTAAAGGCAGACAAACCAACATCTGTAAATTGTTCTGCGAAATCTAGTTTAACATACGAAAATAGGATCTGATTTTTTAGCAGTGGGTATTCCCCATTTCCAGGAGGTTTTGTGTTGAAAACAGCACATCGTTAGCCACTTCTGGTGTTGAGAAAAATATATTTTTGATAGCTTTTCCTAGGATTGATCAAATTCTCTCAGCTTAGACTCTAAGTCATTTAATCCCTTTGCATCCTAATTGGATTCAAGGTCATTAACTTAATTACTTCTTTCTCCTCTTCAGCAAGCAACTTAGTGTCTGTTACTGTGTTCTACCAAGAAAACTGCAAAGGTACTTCTGTCAGATGGCAAGGACACATAAAAAAGCTACCATTTTGCTTTAAATGATTGCTTTTTCCCCAAAAATGTGCTTCTCTAAAAATGTAGTGCCAAAATTATTAAAATGCTACAGCCAAATTCTCCCACTACCTGCTTCAGTACATTGACTACCTCATTTAGAGTGAGGGAGAACAAAGCCACTGCAGAATGGTTCATCTGCTGCTAAACAGTCTCTTTCTTGCTCTTTATAGCCCACATCAGTCTACAACTCATGCATTCTGGAAACAAAGATTTCTCCCACTAAACCCTTTCTTTTGAAAAACAACACCTGAAAAGAAAATGAAAATAGAGAGTAGAAGAGTTAAAAATATACGTTTTGAGAGCTAATCTTCTCTAGGAATTCTGGAATAAAACTTTTCAGATCTTGGCATTATTGGGAGATGTTGATCCAAATCTGTCCCACACGACAGGAAGCTTCTACCTTTTTTTTGAGAGAAAAACGACACAATTTCAACCCAGTAGTTACCTCTCTTCGTTCTTAAGGGACTCGTCAATATTTTTGACTTGCCTAGTCTTTTTGACAGCTGAGAAATCTTTATCTATATTTTGGTTAGGCATTTGGTTAGATATTATAAGCTAGCTAACTATAGAGGAAACCAAAACAAACCGAGAAAAATATATCATCTTTTCTCTTGAACAGTAACACCTGACAACTATTTTGCAACTAAATCACATTAACTTAACATAATGCCATGAATGCCTCACAGCATAAGACTTCATAGATGCTGTAAGTTGTTATTATTGCCATTCTGAACTTCATGTCAGAAGGGAGAATAGCTTACACATGCTATTGTTACTGAGAGGAGGTTACAGACATTTGGCATGTGACCAAAGAGGAAGGGAAGAGATACTACAAACCAGCTTGAACCCTTCACACGGTCATCTGCAGAAGTTACAGGTTGTGTGTTTGATTCCACCTGTAAATGTCCTGCTGGCACAACCTGTGGCTGGCAACTGTTTCCTTCTTTCCATCCAAGACTGTCTTTACCACAGCGGTCCCCAGCTGCTGCACAGCTGCCACACCTTCCTTTCCTTATTTCACCATACATTGCTTTTCTCTTTACAAGCAACAAATTCTTCCTCTTCTCTCTCACTTCATTCCCTGGGAAGATCTAGTTCTGCTTATGAGCAATTTTAAGTCTGTGAATTCCAAAAGGTATGTCATTATAGTGGAGCTCCCTGGCTATCCAGGTCTGGTTACATATAAATAAATCCAACAAGTAATCTCTGAGTGCAAAATCTGCAGACCTTATGTTTTAAAATTCTAACTGTAATCTTTTCATAGATTTTTAGGTTTTTTGTTCTATGCTGGAAACACTTTCATGTTTAAAGAAAGGGTAAAAGTGCTAGGAGAACAGTGAAGTAACAGGCTAGAATGAAATTGTATTTTCGATTTTATTCAGAGTTTTGAATGCCTGTGTATGACAGCCAAAGCAAGCTTGGGAGGTACCCTTTATTCATCTTTAAAAAATACATGTGATATAAGACAAAAATCATTTGGCTTTTCTGTAGGGTTTCCTAAAAGATTGGCAGGTGTTAATAAAAAAAATTTAAGCATTCCATTAACGGATTAAGGCTGCTTTTTTTCCCAGTGCTTGTGTGTAGCAAAATACAGGATTTCAAGAAGTAACTGAACTACTTAACTTCATGTTCTAGACTTTCATTACTGTCATGTTCTCATCTCGCTTGTTCTTCCATCTTCCAGTAAATTCTCTACAAAATCAGGGAAGTAAGAGTTACCGTAACTATTCTGCATAGAATCTGTGTGAACACCCTGCAGAGATATTAAAGACCAACATGTTTGGGGAGGGGGAGTCTTAGACCTGCTTAGAAGTAGGTCTTTCATGTTCCAGATCAGTTTATAACAAATGACTTCAGAATTATACATTGCAGACAGCACTTTATTTTTTTTAGATCTCTTTCAAAATCTGCCTAAATTAAGATGTGCTGCTTCTCCACACCCTTATTTTTGATCAGCTTTCTTGTAAACACAATTTTTTACAATTTATTTATGTTGCTGTTTATAAGCAATATAAAAACAGGCAGATGGGACATATTCTGAACTTCCATCTACCTTCTTTGAGTTACTTGACTACTACAATCTAAATCTTTCTAGCTAGAGATCACTCTGATGTCTGCTTCTTGCCCAAACACACTGTTTTCTCAAGAATTGTCTGCAAGAGCACAGCAAGCGGTGCTTGTGGACTTCTCAGACAGCGAGCAGTTTAAGTGCATGAAGTCTAACAGGGGAAGGATTGCAGCAAACCAGTATCAGGACCATGCTGTTACAAGATAAACCATTGCGGTGCCTGTCAGCTTCTCTCAGAGGAAACCAGGACTATTTACAAGCAAATCCAGAAACCCCCAATCTCCACTGTTTAAATACAAGAATAGATCCACCATAAAAAATTATCTAGATGTGACAGATACAAATACCAGAGAAATGTGAAAGTAATCTGTCTAGATTTAGAAGGTACTATTCAATATTCTATCAATGCTCAGTGAGATGCTTATGTGTCTAGAAAATGTGATTGCCCCACTGTTGCTTCAATCCCTGAGCCTTCAAACCAGCCCTTACCCCCAAATTGTTTTTAGCTACCTGTGATTTCTGTTCAAAAGAGAATGCCTGTCAATGACAAATAAATAAACTTCTCACCAGCAGCTGAAAAAGCCCATGTAATAGGCACCCACAAGGCAGCAGGAGCTCATTTGAGTAACGACTACATTTGGGGGGGGATCAAAATACAGTTATGGGTTGTAAGAGCAGTGGGATGGAAAAAAGATGGGTTTAAAAATCAGTATATAACTATTCTGAAATTGGAGGTGCCAAGGCAAAATTTATTCTAGGGCACAGTATTTTAAAAACTGAGGAGTGCTATGTAGGTGACATAACAAAACCATGAGCTTCTGACATGACACTTTGCACAGATCTCTTTATGCACCTTAGCTAATTGAAATTACCTGACTTCTCTTCGAACTTAATGTGATAAAGAAAACAGTCAAATATAATCAATAGAAAATCCATGGAAACCAGATTGTGAATAAAATAGAAGAAAAGTGGGGATGCAAATACCACCAGCATAGCCTATTTTAGGTCTCTTCCATGACTATTTCCTGTACCTTCATATGTTTTCAAATTACTGACATGGATGTTATTATTTGCACATCTTCACCTATCTATTTTTCTAATAATTCTAATATGATATTGCACTGACAAGCATAAATTTATATCAATGTTTGAAACATACAGGAAGTAATACGACCACTTTGTTAAATCACAGAATCATAGAATGGTTTGGGTTGGAAGGGACCTTAAAGATCATCTAGTTCCAACCCCCCTGTCATGGCCAGGGACACCTTCCACTAGACCAGGTTGCTCAAAGCCCTATCCAACGCCTCCAAGGATGGGGCATCCACAACTTCTCTGGGCAACCTGTTCCAGTGTCTCACCACCCTCACAGTAAAGAATTTCTTCCTAATATCTAATTTAAATCTACCCTCTCTTAGTTTAAAACCATTACCTCTTCTCCTGCCTTTAGCAGGGCAACAGGCCCTGCTAAAAAGTCTGTCCCTATCTTTCTTTTAAGCCCCCTTTAAGTACTGAAAGGCCACAATAAGGTCTCCCTGGAGCCTTCTCC
The DNA here is from genome assembly GCA_013398915.1 of Dromas ardeola. Classification (NCBI taxonomy): domain Eukaryota; kingdom Metazoa; phylum Chordata; class Aves; order Charadriiformes; family Dromadidae; genus Dromas; species Dromas ardeola. The sequence continues at coordinate 130,189 of VYZM01011884.1, read as the reverse complement.
AGGCTGAACAACCCCAAGTCTCTCAGCCTGTCCTCATAGGAGAGGTGTTCCTCTGTTCATTCTTGTGGCCCTCGTCTGGACCTGCTCCAACAGGTCCATGTGCTTCCTGTGCTGAGGGCTCCAGAGTGGGATGGAGTAACTCCGGGTGGGGTCTCACCAGAGCAGGGTGGAGGCGGAGAATCACCTCCCTCGACCTGCTGGCCATGCTTCTTTTGATGCAGCCCAGGATACTGTTGGCCTTCTGGGCTGCAAGCTCACATGGCCAGCTCATATTTAACTTTTCATCTACAGAAATCCAGCGAAGCTACATTAAAGTCCATAGTTATTTTGCATTTTTATACTGCCAGTGTTTTAATAGAATTTATCCAAAGCACAATAAATCAAAATACATTGAACTCCTTTGAAATACCACACCAATGTTCTCAAGTCCAGTAAATAAAATGACTCCCCCAAGTTTGTCAGTAACCTGTATTTGTTGTTGCAGCAAAGTATTGTCCTTGCAGCTCCTAATGATCTTTTGAAGAACATACTAATGCTGCTGACAAAAACAAATTAAAGATTGCTGCTCAAATTATATGTTGTTACTGACTACCTCCTACAATAAAAGTATAAAGAAACATCACATGAGCTGTAATAAATGTTTACATAGCAACAAAGTGCCTTTTCTAGTGATTGCCAAACAGTAAGTTACCACCTGCTTGAGCCAAAGACGTGCCTTTTTTTCTCCCCTAATAATGTCCAAGAACTGCAAAAAGTCATGTGAAGAATTTAAGTACTTAACTCTCACTTGAGTGAGTTATTTACTACTTACAAAACTATAGTTAATGTAATGAGATTTTGCAGAACAGTGGATGAAACATTTTTCCAACAATGTGACTTAAATGTGGATGCAGTAAAATAAAGTGACTCCTATCCTCTTTCTACAAGGAACCAAAACCAAATACTATGTTACTGACAAAAAAAATTGTCAAATTCTACTTCTGTAAATACAGTGAACATCAATACATTTCTGCAATCCATTTATTCACCAAAGAGACTAGATATAATGTCTGTATAATATTTCTTTTAATTTTATGTTTCAAGGGAAATAACAAAGATACCTGATATTGAAGGGTAATTACACAAAAAGTTTTAAATCAGTATATATTGAAAGTTCAAATATTGTTTCATTATTTTTTTATCTCTAATGTAAAAAGAAAAAAACCCTTTATTTCAGCCAAAAATTTCTGCCACTCAAAATTATTAAAGACAGATTACCTAATATCTCTCTCTCAGAGTAGTACAGAAGTATTAGCCAATACGAAAAGGGAACGGCTTTTTTTTGTAAAAGTGCTCAAGTGTAATCATGAAGTATCAGTGACTTACAAGGTTCAAGTTACACATTAAGAATGTGAGCAATATGCTCCTGCCAAAAGGCACAGGGTGTAGAGTACCACCAGTCTTAGTGGTAGAATAATTTGTGTAATTACTTTTCTGAATTTACACCAATGTACACTGTCCCATGCCCTTTTATTAAATTTCTGTCTCGCTTCCTAATATCTTTAAAGGCATGCAAAGTACTCACCTTCTAACTTACTACGCTCCCACCACAGGGAATGTGTACTGAAGGTAGCAAGACAAGACTCAAAACAAATTTTCAAGGTGACAAGGCGGAGTATTTGTGTTTCAGAATGGTGGCCATCCACTTGGATGTTGGTTTGGGAGGCAGATAAATGCGCGCAGTTGAAGGAAATCTAAACAACCTTGACAGATGCTCCATGGCTTCAGGTTAAACCAAAGCGAAAACGTGGAACATGCCATGATTTCAAACTAAACTGTGGTTTCCCTCGGAGCATGTGAAAAAGTGAATCCCCCAGATGATGTGCAAGTCAAGGCCATATCACGTGCTAGAAATGCGTGTCCACGCTGGGTGACTTTTGTACTGCGTAGGACTCCACGACGAGACCTTTCACACCCCACGGTGCCACCTCCCCGACGGGGACAGGCTCTGCCCCAGCTCCCGGCCTCGCTGCCTCACCAAGACCCCGCAGCCTTCTCGCCAGTGCAGCCGGCCTCACAGCGTGGGCAGGCTGCGAAGCCCACAGCCATAAGCCCAAACACTGCATTTTCAGCCCTTTCCCATTGAAAGCTAACTCTCAACGCACAAACCACCGGGACACCTCCGCTTCAGGCCCTGCCAAGCACCCCGCGGCAAAACAGCCTGCCTCCGTGCCCCCGACCGGGGACTGTGAGGCCCGGAGGGCCGGCAGCGACCGAGCCCGCCCGGGGCCAGGGCTGTGGGGAGACTTTTTCGGCGTCGATAAGAAAGTCTCCGAAGCCCTTTCGAGGTGCCGCCACAGGGGAAAGGCGAACGGCAGCAACCCCCCGGGCCGGCCCCCTTCGCTCCCTACCGCTGGCCGTTGGCGGCCGTTAGCGGTGGCGGGCGGGGCGGGCGCCGGGCGCTGCCCCCAAGTGGGGGGAGCGCTGAGGAGAACCGAAAGCGAAGGGACGGCTGCGGGCGGCGGGGCGTCCCCGAGGGCAGCCGGAGGTGACAGCGCCGCTGCCTGGCGGGGGAGGGCGGCCGGGAACCGGCCGGGGTGTGGGGTTGCGTCCCGCAAGCCCTCGGGACACGGTCCGTGACTTCAGGGCGCCGCCACCGAGTCCGGCCGGGCGCTGCCGCCCCAGCCGCT
>VYZM01011884.1:56990-127265 GCA_013398915.1 Dromas ardeola | reverse complement strand
GGGGGTGACGCCCGGGCTGCGTGAGGCGGTGGCTTTAGCCCGGAGGTGCTGAGGGGCTCCCTCACCGCCGGCTGCCCGGCTCCTTCTCCCCCGCGGTGTGGATGCGGGGTTCCCCCGGGGGAGGGGAGGCAGCGGTGGCAGGGCCTCCCCGTGATCCCTCATATCCCTGAGGCAGAGCAGGGACCCGCTGTGCCCTCCTGTCACCCATCACACCTCTAGCACTCCGGTCTCGCTGAGAGCCGCCGGGACCCCAACGCTGACGGACGTGGTAGAAAGGACCTGCAAGAGTTGTCCGCTGGAGCCAGGTGTGCTGCGGGCCCGATCCTAGCAAAACTTAAGGGATTACGTAGTGGAAATGCAGTTTTGATTCCGTAACTCCGGAACTGGGCCGAAGTGCACCAGGTGTTGACAGGACTCGAAGCCCTGCAATAGGTTTTGTAGGACACGCACACCCATGAACACACATTTTTTAAATTTCAGCATAGAAGCAATGGGTATAAAAGGCTCCCTGAGAGATGACTGGCATCTCTCTTCTATAACCTCAGTCATTTAAGCATAGTTCTGTATAAATCATTGTTTATATATTATGTTAATACTTAAATTTGAACTGTGAAATTACTACTATTTAGCTCTTAATACATTAAAAGTAAGCTGGAAATCCAGGAGTGGTCTCTGATATATAGAGGATCTAAAAAAGATTTTCAAATACGTGTTTAGGGATACATCAAGATCCAATTCCTTGAAGGGCTTTATAGACATGCATAATTTCAGAAGACTGCTAAGCTGATTTGTACATACACATAAATTTGATTGAAAATTAGGGTCTGTCATCATAAGCAAGTGAGATGGTGCAAATGACACCACAACTCACAAGGAAGTTGAGTTCCATTGAAATTGAGCCAAAGGAAGTTGGGCTTCATGCTTATCTTAGGCAAACTTTTATCTGCCCAAGTTTGGACCCAGCTCTTGGAAAGCCTTGTTCTTGTACATGAACACATACCCTACTGCCTTATTAACAGCTGTGGTTATACTCATGCTCTTCCTTGATTACATACACAGTTTTACTGGCACAGAAGTGCTTGTAACCAGTGCAATTTATCCATTACTAACCAAAAAAAAAAAAGAAACCATTTAATATAACTATGTCCACACTCAGTACATGATTTGTGCTCAGAAGGATTTTGAGGACCTGTAGTAAGAAATTTGACAAATTATGTTTCTTATGTTGAAACCATGCCCTTGAATAAAATATATGAGAGAACTGGATGATTTTTTTCTGTGTAATTCTGTTTGCAGTCAAGTTTTTGACAGCCCAAATATCTCAGTTTTGTGTCATTCTTTTTAAAGAGGTAGACCAAACCAACAAGTAACAGCTATGTAACTCTGATGAATGTATCACAGCTGCCATAGTTGTATCAGACTAACTGAACATCTCACTGAAAAAATCATTCTTATCCTTTAACTAAGGAATCACAATAAATGTCCACATACCCAAAAAAAAACAAAGACACATGGGGCTCTGTCAGTGGTTTAAGAAAACCCAAACCCACTCACATTTCAGGCCCTCTGCATTTGCTAGTAAAGTTTTTTTAGAAGACTTGTTTATTTTATATTCTTAACATTTGGACTAAGGATATACATTGACTGTTGGTGAACAATCTGTAATAATTCTAAAGATCTATGGTCTAAGCATATGATCTTTGTAGAAGGTGCACTTGGGAGTAATATTCCTTCTAAGTACTCAGGCCAATAGTCATACCATAGGTCATATTCTTATTTTGTAGGTCATTGCTTTAGCCTAAGAAGCTGAATCATGGGATTAAGAACGTGATTTAGTAAAACTGAGAGTGATAAAAAAGAAAGAGGAAGAATGTTGCAACATTTCAGTTGTGAAATATCTTAAAATGAACTATAAAAATTAAATAGAGCTTGTATGGGGAAATTCCAGTTACACAAAGGAGAAGACTATAGACAAATTTTAGTTCAGCATTTCTGTAATTCTTATTTACATTCCTCAGGTACTCTGTGTATACCTTGAGGTAACTTGTTAATTTTGTTTACCATGTAACAGCTGTCACAGCAAGAGAAAGACCACATATAAATTTGTCATTGAACCTGTGCTGATGTCTCATCAAGTAAACCATATAAATACATTTCTGGGTAGATAAAAATGAGTCTGATTTTGTTTTTTCTAGCAGCTGAAGCCTAAAAGATTATTAAGTTGTGCCCAAATTAGTGCTTTTGCTCATACTACTCAAAATCCAAACTAATTTGGATGTGCTGGGGTGGCTGTTTGGTGGTTTGAATTCTCAGTGAAACAGTAAAGGGCATTTTCCTTAAGATATTTGCTGTCACTTAGTACCTCTGGATCAATCAGAATCCCTGTAGGCAGAATGTAATCTTCCTACTTTAAAAATTTGTGACTTCAGTTTGGACACAAGTAGTTTATGATGGCTATGAAGAAAATTTTATGATGATGAGTCTTGTGGCCCTAAAATATTTATTCCCTGTCTCCTCTACCTTTTTGTCTTTCCACACTTCAGAAGACTGTTAGACTGTTTGTAGAATTCTACTACAGGAGACAGTGACACAAATGCTGTCATTTTCATACTGGGTTCCTCATCTTTTCCATGGTGGTTGTGCTTACCTATGCACTCTTGCAAATAAGTGAGCACATTTTTTTCTTTCATATGTGCCATTTTCTTTTCTCTTTTTCATGAGAAGAAAGTAACTGTTGCAGAATACTTTTATTTTTATACTTTTTTCCAAAGCAGCAGACCTTTGTAAATACATTGTAGATATGATACAGTATTGTTGGTATGAACTTTCTTGAAAGTTTGTACATTTAAGATACAGAGTTTAAAAGTCAACAATAGCAAAGTTCACCTATAAAGCTCTAGCTTGACAAAAGCTTTAATTAAAAAATGAATGGAGTTCAGTGCAGTTTCAGGTTATTTGGATTGCTCTCATGATGTGAAGTGTTCCAAAAACTTCGAATGGCTTTCTTTGCATGTGCCGATTCCACTCTCTTCTCACCTGAAGTCCTTCAAAAGCTTTGAAGTGATCACAGTCCTGTACTTAGCATAGAGCAGTTTCTGATTTGTCACAAGTGGCCCACTTTTTAAATGGAGTACTTTGTCATATTTATGAAAACACTCCAGAAACATGAGGAAAAGATGTGAGGTTCAAGGTTAAAAAATGGGCTAAATGAAGCATGGATTAAGATGATTTTCAGAAGTGTCAAACAAAAAAATAAGAGTTACTGTACAGTTTTCATCAATTCCACTATCAAAGAGAAACAGGACTAATACAGGGTACAAGTTGGAGCAAGTCTTCAGAAAGCATTACAGCAAGAAAATACATATGAATAGGAATTCTTAATGCCTGAGAAGCTGTAAAAACTTGTCTAAAAGCCTGGTCCAAGCTTTTGTTGTCTGAGAATTTGGAACCAATCTAGTCAGAAGAAATACAAGATTTTTCTCTAATTTTTGCATCAGTTTTTCATAGAAAAGGATTCTCCTTTCCTCCTGTTCTTGGTAAATCATCTTAGCAACTGATTACACAAATGCTTCTATAACATAGAAGAGGATTGTGAGAGAATATCATTTCTAAAAAATTAAATCTTTTGATGTGGTCATACTTTTCTGGCTTGAAGTTAACAAAATTGTCAAAATCTTTCTTTAAGAATGATTGCTTTCGTACAGAGTGCGTTCTCTTTTGGGTGTTAAGAGCACAGGCATTCATGCTGAGCACCTGTCGTTTTGTCTGCTCTAGGTGGTAGGTTTCCAAGTTTAGCACTGGAAATTAATCCAGCCTTACCGTTGGAATGAAGAGTATTCATCTTGAATCACATAAGAAGAATCTCTAGCTACTACCTACTTGTCCCATCATACACCTAGGAGAAAATTTCATTTTCAGAATCTTTGCCCAGTTTCCACTGAACTTGGCATAAGCTGAGACCCTTACGTGTTTACGTTGCTGACAGTAGAGTTCCTTGGGTGCCTCTGTTTACACACACAATTGTGCCTCTTGGTACTGGTGATAATAATACCCAAATTGTGTAAAGATGTATGAGCTACATGTTTTCCATTGGCTTGACTAACAGAGCCTGATCAAATAGATATCCTCAACTGGTTGTACGTTAGACAAGAAAAAATAGTGTCAAGAGGTGATGACATTACAATATTCTTATTTCAACAGAGCACTCACCTTGTATAAAAGAGTCCTGCTTGAGGGGACTTGAACCCACATGCTCCCAGGAGTATGTCCTTCCTGCAAGGAAAGGGCATTCTCTGGTGTGGTTGTTTTGTGGCTGTTTGCACATATGTAAGGAAAAGAGGGAAAAGGATTCTATGATGAAGGTATTCCATTTTCTACGTAACATATTTTTTGCATTTATGATGTTTTTCATGTATATGTATGCATGTATGTCTGTGTAGAAAGAAAAGGAAAAAAAAGAAAAGAAAAAAAAGAAAGAAAATTCCCACACTCATGCTCTGTCTGTCCCAGTGAACTTTTAATTATCCCCTATGAGGGTGAATTGCTTCAGCAGAAGACTTACAACACCTTGGGCCTAGAGTACTCTTAAACTGTATCTATATTAGTAAATTAAACATTGCCTAGGAACGCTCCCAGGCATTGGAACGCAATTGCTCTGCTGGGGTAGAGTCCTTTCAAACAAATCAGGAAATAAAGCCAAATTCGCTCACATCTTAGGATACTGAATGCCATTAGATATGTTCTACTCTATCACAGTGTTAGTTTAGCAGATAAAAGAAATGTCATTTCTAAAAATAGTATACTATAAAAATATGATTTCTTTCTAAAAAGAAAGATTCAGTACTACAAACGGAGCTTAAGCATGCAGCAGGTGACATTCCAATTTATATATTTAAATGTCTTATGCACATAGCAGCAGTTCACACAAGTTACATTTCTCCTGGGGTTTCATGTGTACGTCTCATTTATGTTTCATGGATCTCAATTAACTTTTATTTTCTCTCTCTTCCTACTTCAGTGACACTGGAACTAAACCCCCAGAGAGTGGTATCTTTGGTTTTATGATTAATATTTCAGCACTTTTAGGTATGTATGAGGTACTTGGTTTGAACACAGCAAAGAAATGAAAACTAGCAAAAGCTACATTGCAGTCCATACAATATTCTGCAGAAAAAGTATTCCGCAGTCAAAACGTAGTATCAGATAAATGGAAGTAATATCTAGAGGGCCAGGTCCTTAGGGTCAGTAAGTGCAGGCTTAGAGGCACTTCTGTCTCTTAAGAGCACCTCATCAGTGCAAAGTAGTCAATGCAGCTGGAAATAAAAAATGGAAGAAAGATGGCATAATTACTTTGCAAAAACTGTATCTTCGATGTAGGGAGGCACTAGGTTCTAGGATGCTGCAGCAAAGGGAAGAACAGTGTTGAAGCAACACTTGGTTTCCTGTGCAAGATGCTTACTCCACTAAACGTCTACTGGACTTGAATCAGGAAGTTTGACATTTTCTATTCACTTCTAGGGGATGGAGGATCAAGAACTCTGTACTTCTGTATACATGTAGTCCATGTTGGCCTTCATGCAAAGTAAAAATCACATATTTTACCTTTTCTAAGAGCCTCATTCAGTCACACTATCTTGATGTGTTTAATGTAACCTCATAGTGCCTGGATGAAGTTACCTGATTTATTTTTCTAACTGTAGATAGACTGAAACAATGGTCTGTGTTATTGAACTGTGTAATCCAGTCTACAGTTTATTATATCCTGATGAACCACGACCTTCTAATTCAGTAAAGGTGTTTGTCAGGAGTGAACTGCGTATTAGGGTCACGTAGGCTCCAGTAAAATCTGTGTGTAGTGGTTTGGGGACTCTCTTGTGCTAAAGTACAGCTAGAATTGTCCCAAAAGCTTTGAAAATATTTTCTGGATACACAGCTAGTTACATTTTTTTCTGTTTACACTCTGCAAAAATGTATTAATTCTTCAGGGCATCTATTAATAAGGAGATGTAGTTCTGGTACAAGACTGCGTATCAGAGCAGAATAAGTTCTCCCAGTTCTATCTTATGGTTCATCTCCCTGTAACAGCTATTCCTAATGTGGAATGCCAATGCCTCTGTGCCTAAAACACACAGGAGAATGTGATTTAAATGACTGTTTTTCTTGAAGTGATGTGCAGTTCTTTCTAGATAGCATTAATGTGTGATGTTAAGACTAAAATAATGTTAAGATAGTTCTATCTGAAAGTAATACGTCAGAAATTCACTGCCTTTGTTCTTCATCCCATCAGAGTTAAAGGCAGTATTATTTATTGTATTATGCTTATATTTTATTCTCTATGCAAATGTGTTACAGGGCAAGGTCTTAAAATGTAAGCAATACATGATAATTGAACAAAATATGTATTTTTTGTTTTTCAGCTGTAATTACAATGTACATCAGATATTTATTAATAGAGAAGCAAAATGAGTCATCGCACTTTGTTAGGTCTTCGTGCAACATGTTTTCATTATGTATTGGATTGATGGGCTGTATTGGAATGGGTATAGTTGCAACTTTTCAGGTATGACTCTAAATTTCATATCATAAATTAAACTAAAGTTGTTTTCCCAGTTAAAAAATCAAATAGATTAGATCAGAGTGGTTAACATTATCCCAGTGTGGATGCTTGGCAAATGGAGTAAGATTGTGCTTCTTGCGCCTGTCTTTTTTCAGTAGCTTTAGAAAGACAGATTTGCTTTCTCCCTATAAACTAGATTTTTTGCTTATACACTTATGTCAGTAAGGGTATTTGTGCGTGCTTGTCTTGTAATATCTGTACTAGAAAACAACTTACTATAGATGCTTTTGCTGTAAAATGTTTTCTATGAAAATTTTGCTGTGAAAAGGCTTTGCTATTCTCAGGTTAGTTTGTTTTTTCCCTACAGTCAGGTAGGGAAGAGTAAGTCAGACTAGCAAAAGCACCTGTGTAGTGTTGTTACCTGAATGGTGGCACACACACGAACAGCATTTTCTACAGAATAAACTAGATTTATCTCTCAGGTTAGAACACTGAGCACAATATTAGCCCATTGTTTTGAGTCTGTAGGAGATAGCATAACAACATGTTAAGTCTTTTGATAGAGACATGTAGAATTACCACTTACTTTGCCAGAAAGGATAAGACATCTCACTGTAAATTGAAGAAGACTTTCAGCCCTCAGTGTCTGAAAGAAAATTCAATAGAGAGGAAAAATATTGAAACAGATTATTCTTTTCACATTTTCTTGTGAGGAAGCACGTACTAGAGTAGATTATGCCACAAGAAAGTATTAGGACAGCTGCACTGAAAACTTCAGCTAAGAATCAAGTCAAATTTAATTGGCAGGTAGTTTGAGATACTGCCTTTAAATCAGTGGAAACAGGTGAATTATTTCTTTTAAAGGATGGTGTACCTTGAGGAACACTTTTTAAAATACTGTTGTGCTCATATAGTGACCTGACAAGATACAGAGAAATTGAAAATAAAGATTGTCAGACCTTCAGCAGCCAATACAATTTTGCATGTGGTGTTTTCAGACAGAAAACTCTACTTTAGGCCAATATCTTGCTCTTTTTTAGTTTTTCCTCCAGTTAGTGTGTTGGAAACACTACAGGAACTGCAGTCTATTCTGAGCATGCTATTCTAATTTTAAATATCTGTGCTCTTATCGGTTAGATTTATATGTGGCATAAAAAAAGTTAGTTGATGGGGAACAGTGTCGCTTGACTGAAATAGAGAACAAACTCAGCTTCAATAAGGAAAAGACAAATCAGGAATGCAAAATAATTTGGGAGAGTCAGGGAAGCAGAAATTTTGAACGTAAAGTTTCCAAAGGGCCCCCTTGACAGTTATAGCATTGGTTCTTATCTAATCTGTATTGTCTCGCGTTGCCGGTTCATAAATTCCTACCTCACCTAATTTCTCTTTCCTCTGCTTTGACCTTAACTTTGCATGTTAGGTGCAGCTTGTAGGAAGGGTTCAGACTACAGTAAGGATCTAATCTAGCTGAGGATCTGATGTGGCAGATTTTTGAGCATGCTTAATTGCCCAAGAAGATGGAAATGGTGGCTTGCAAGTCTTCGGTCCTTTAACTGTATAGTGTACAACTAGTGAACAGTAGACTTTTATCCCCATTTTACCAGTAGAATAACTAAGACATAAAGAGGCTATGAGATTTGCTGGAGATCAGGTGGTTGTTTCAGGTCAGGAGGCCAAAGCAAAGCTGGAATTAGAAGTTGTTTCTTTAACATTCAGTGTAGTTCCTCTAATCAGTGGGTCAAGCAGGAAATTCACGTTCATGTGCACTACCTTTTTGTTTCTTAAGACTTATTTTTCCCCAGCAGGTGGGCTAACACTGTACCTGAGTACTGTAGCAGAGCTGATTTACACTGTTGAGCATCGGTTCATTTTCTCTTTTCCCAAAGCAAAATATCTAGTTTGTTAAAAAGGCTTCAGTGTGAAATTATACTGGAAATATTTAGGGTTTGCTTTTATTTACTCAAATCTAATGCCACTTCTGGTGAGTCTTTTTAAGTAGCATAAATAGTTGTAAGGAATTGTAGTTTTAATTATCTTGGTCTCTGAACACTTAACAAAAGTGAGAAAAAGGGTGAGAGAAAACACTAGGAGTTTCTGAGAAAGTAAGGAATGTTCACGAATAAGGTGTTTGTTCTCTGTTTTAAATAACACAGTGCTTGAAATAAAGAAATTAAACACAGTGGGGGGTTAGCTTTAAAATCCTGTACCCCTTAAAGAATAAGGCAAAGCAAAACCCCAGGTCTTAGCAGGTCTGGTTTTGCCTGTTAGGTGTTAAAGAGAGATGAACAAAGAGAGATATTCCTGTCTTTGACTAGAAAGCATAGGGGGCTTACTGCTCCAGATGTAGCAACATTTCCCAAGTTCTGTAAGGGTTCAGTGTGATGGGCTTTTTAGAGAAGCTGTGGCACTTTGACAGGAGCAATCGTGAGAGCCATGTTAGAAGAGTTCTATATATTATGTACGGGGCTAAATGCAAAAGCCAACAGTTACTCTTGCTTAATGCTTTCCATACCAAATCCTGTCATTCCTATATGGAAGGCAAAAAGTGGGACAGAGGTAAAGAAAATGCAAGTATAGATGAGATGCCACTTAAATACCTGTGTGAGGAGCATGCCTTAAAATCTGACACAATTTAATGCGTCACAGAGAGATAGAAGGGAATGAGTGGAAAGAAAAGCACAGGGGAAAAAAATAAAAAGAGCATGTGAACATAATCACCATTACAAGACAAAGAAAACAGTGGCCTCCAGGCAGGAAAGGTGTTAAAATAGGTAATGAAAGGATATAGAGGTGTTTTCATGAATCACTAGGATAGAACTGTAGTAGGTCAATCATAGCACATGTTCTGCTATGCTCTGGTGACAGAAAGGAGCTTTAAAGCTAACTTATCTGTCTGATATTGGATTCCAAGGCGGCATAACTTTGTAGGTTTTCAATTTTCTATGGAATCTTCAGCTGTTTTGTTACTGGATATTCTACTTGTTTGCGTTTTAAAGGAGAGAATCTTCCATAGGTAGGGTATTACAATAATATAGGCCACATATACTGTTACTGGAATTTTAGGCACACTTTCACCTGTTGTGGAACTTGAATAAAAGTGGCTGATGATGTGGGGAAGAGTGAGGGCTGAATAATTCAAAGGGCTGACAGTGTAAGACCTTCATATGAAGAGCTTATTTTAGGTGACACTTTTTTTTAAAATATATAAATAATTTTCTGCTGACTTATTTCCTGGACCCTTGTGGCCGGCCACTGGAAGGTGAGCAACAGAGTTATAGCAGTGACTATTTAGAAGATATCCCATGAAACTTTACTGTTAGTTAGAGTATGGCCACACAAATGCAGATCAGACTTTCAATGCAAAAGGATGAAAATCTTTGGCAGGTTAAAGGAAAAAAGGATGTATAGGAACTTCTTAAGAAAAGCACAGGGCAGTTCCTGTTTGTGGAAACATTAATTGGTAATAGACCAACTGTTGAACAGCACTAAAATTGATCGATGCTTTTATGTAAACACAGGAAAGGACTTTGACCTGGTGGCTTTGGACATGGTTAGTTTACCTCTGAGCAACTCTTTCTCCTTTTCCCTCATCTTCTCTGTGTAGATTGTTGGGAGAAGGGATCGTTTCCCATTGCATGCACATGCCCAACATAACGTGTCTATCATCTGCTAAGGGCTCATTGATTCCTACCACTGTACAAACAGTAGCAACTAACCATTGTGCTGATTCTTTTTCCAGGAGCTGGCTGTTCCCAGTGTCCATGACATAGGAGCTTTGGTGGCATTTGGCTCGGGTGTTGTATACATTACACTTCAGTCTATAATCTCTTACAAGTCCTGTCCACAATGGAACACTTACTTTGTGTGTCACATAAGGATGGCCATATCTGTAATATCATGCATTGCTTTCATTCCCAGTATCCTTTATGGTGTATCCCACTGTTTTCCCTTTATGCATTCATGATTTTCATTTTAAGTTAAACCATTGCTGATAAAGGATGAAAGTGAGATTGCAATTTTTCCTTCGGGCTCTCTAATATTTCTGCTATAATAATGCATATAGCATTAATAGCACCATTGAGACACCATTAATAGCATAAAGATGAGTCTTTCTAAAAAACTGTATCTCTTCTTTCAGTGGTATATTTAAATCTAATGCCCCATTGTTCTTCATAGGATCATATGATAATTCAGATAGGAAGGGACCTCAGCAAGCCAACTTCACTAACTTTCCAGCCTGCTTCATTTGAAGGAGGGTATGGGGAAAGACCTGCAAAAGCGGGGCACTGCTTCTAAAATGAACCTAACATACAGACATAAAATACGATTGGCATATACAGGATTTCTTTCAGGTCTAAGCAGATTCATTGGATCATGTTTATTGGTGCTTGTCTTCACTAGATGCTTCCTCTGGAGACACAGTCAACACACTTCCTGGCTTTTCCCACAACATACTGAAATCAGAGTCATCCCATTGATTTTATTGGTCTTTAGGTGACCTGCCAGTGTTGAAAAGTGGTCGCAGCACATCATCGCATCAGACAGAGAGTTACAGCCTGCTTTTGATTTCAGCAGCTGTGTAAGGGCTTTTAAAGAGGGCCCCAGTCCTGAGAGAAAGTTGTACAAATATACCAAGGCACCTGTTGTGAACTAATGGAAACCAACATGGTTCCCTTTCCAACAATGCAAGACTGCTCCCACAGTTCTCAATCATGAATGTGATCTAAGTTTTGGAGTGTCTCCCCTTACCCGCTGTGCTTTGGAAGAACCTGCAGAAACATTTATTTGTGCAGCAATTTGTTTTGATTGCTGCTGTCAGTTATCTTTCAATAATGTGTTTCATTTATTTGCGTTCTTAATACTTTGATATTCTGATTATTCAGGATCTCCTGTGTTACAGAAGGGGGAGCTGGGGTCTTTTTTTGTAAGCAGGTGTTTTCACTATTACTCACTAAACTTTTATAGTTTCCTTTACACTGTGTTTTTCCCAGTGATTGTATTTGCTTCACAAATTTCCATGACGAAAATTGATTGGACTCCAGATGAAAAGGTAAAATCTCATTAGGTAGCCAACTTACCCTGTATCATTTTGTTTGATGTACACTGTTATGTTTATCTATTTATCTAAAAGTGTATAGCATTACAAACACTTCAGGGACTTTAAACAGTACATTATCATGAACAGATTTGTGAAATCTCAATGATTTGTGCAACGCTGGTTTCCAGTTCTTCATTAGAAAACTGTCTGCGGCTTGGGTAAGAAAACTTGTCACGGATGGGTAAATCTTCAGAGAGTTAGACTTCCATTTTAACCAAGCATTTGAAATTTACTCATAGAAGAAATTACTAAAAAAAAAAAAATATTCTGGAAGTGAGTTGTTCTGCTTCCTTTTATAGCCACATTTGTTGAAAATGAACCTTTCACATGAAAGAAAAGTGGACCAATTTGATTCTGACATTTTTGAGGTTTTTTACAACATTGGTTTTCTCAGCTTTTTCACCATTCTTTATTAAATTATCTACTACTGTGATAAACATTGGGGGTCTGACGCGAAGCATACTCAAGTCAATATCAGGTATTTGAACTGATTTCAGTGTTCTCAGAATAACTATTAAAAGGTAGGTTTTCTTTTTGGACAAACTTTTGCCACATGCCACATTCAAAAAAACAGGTTAAATAATGCAGAGAGTGTATCCAGCTTGAAGAGCTTAATAAAAGCAAACTTGGCAAATGTACTTCAACCAAACAGTGGCAAGGCTGCTGTGAGATAACTCCTCACAATTTAGATAATCTTGATAATATCTGCCTCTTGAGGTTTTTGTTTTTACTTGAGATGCAAGGACGAGAAAATGTTTTTACTGAAACTGCGTATTTCTTGATGGCATGTTAAGAAACACTTTACATTCTGTTTGTGTCGTATTACATAGGTTTTCTATGATGGTCTACTTAAAAACAAAGGTCTTGTCAGGAACTGTCATCCAAGGGTATGACATTTTAAAACATCATCAGAATTTACTGTAAGGGACAGTACTACTGAACTCAGTGGCTCTGAATAAAAGTTTTCAATATGGGCACTTTGGTATCCTTCACATAAGAACTAAATTTTTCAGGTGCAATTTATATGCAAGCTATGTTTTTTTATGTTAGTGGACAAGACATGTAGCTTAATGGAACATATGCAACCTTGATAAATATACTTACTATTCTGTAAATACTAAATCAGAATTGACTCTTATACAACAGGGTATTGGGATGATGAGTCATAAGTCTTAAAATATTTGTTGAATTTACGGAAGAAAATGTCTGTTTTTATAGCATTTCACATTTATTTTGTTTAGCTGCTTTATCTGAACATTTATTTTATGTCTCATTCCATCAGGATTATACTTACCATTTTTTGAGTGCAGTCTGTGAATGGACAGTGGCCTTTGGTTTTATCTTCTTCTTTTTAACATTCATTAGAGATTTTCAGGTTGGTATCTACATATTTTAGCAGGGACTAAGAAGTGCTATGAATTGTATAACAACAAATGCAATAGAAAATTGCAATTGTTTATCTCAGCTAGATATACCAAAACTATACGGAAACAAATTTTATCAGTCACAGAACTGATTTCTGTCTACTTAATGAATATTTTCCCCCTTGATTTTTTAAAACAAACATAAAAATCAGTTTTATAAATCTGTTTAATAAATCAGTTTAATAGATGTCTGGCCTTGAAAATTATTCAGTAAATATCTTTTACTTATTTACCAAACTTTTTGTAGAAAGAGGCCCTCTTAAGGGTGACATAATACCAAAATAAATGATGCAACTAATACTGCATTTCTTTCTACTTGAGGGATTTTCTATAGTGATCCAATAGATGTTTCCTTTTTTAAAAAGAAATTACACATTTTGATCTATGTTCCCTCACAATGCGAAGAATATCAAATACTTTTTGAAGAGTATTGACGTGAAAACCTGGTTTGGGTAGCTGGACCTGGTGATGCGTCAAGCTGACTCTAAGGAAGAGAGAATATTAGATTAATTAGAAAGAAAGCACTTCCATATGATTTATGAAAAGAATGCCTTGAACTTACTTTCCCAAGCTTTGTTTGGTACAGGGATACAAAATGCTGAAAATATCAATGTGTGAGGTTTAACTTTGTCAAAAGAACTTGTAAAAAAATTTTTAAAAAAACATTGCTCATGGTAAGTGCCTTGTGGATATTTCAGGACAAAACCTCCTGGATATTACTGTAGGTGTTAGGAGGATCGTGGCCTCCTTATCCTTCCCAGACTTCTGGACATTTGTTTTCCCCATGAAGTAGTTGGATCTTTGCAAGACTGAAGTAGAGAGCTTAAAGAGGTAGAAAAGACTGAGAACTGCTTCTTCATACCATAGTTACAAAGACGAACTAACTCAGTTGTAGTAACTGTAGATGTCATACCCCATACATATGTCTTTCTTATATACCATTGCCTCACACAAGTCCCAGAAAGTCAAAAACTAGATCCAAACACTTGCGTAACTGTAGAACTAATAATCGAGAACACATATGTGAGCCAATTGGTGCTGTGATAAATTGCTGGAAACCATATCCAGAATTCGTGGATGTGGGGAGGGAGGAAAAATAGCGAGAACCCTCTAAGTCCTCTGGCATAAAACCAAAGTTTGTAAACCAAAGATCATGTAAAACTTTGTAATTAATTTACTTGCTGCTTCACTTACGTGCTTGCTCAGCATGGAAGTGGTTAATACTTACATGTAATCTGTATATAACTTTCATAAGCATATACAGAAATCAATTTTCAACTAAGGATTCGGAGTTAACATATATTTTGCTGACCGATAGCAAACATTCCTACATCCGTTTACTTTTGATCGATAGTACTGAATAGACTATGGCTGTAGGGCTTTTCCTTATTAAAAAAAACAAAAACAAAAACAAAGGCTAGGTTCTGCAGCACAAAATGCTTTAAAAAAATAAGCAACTGTTCAAAATTTCACAGTGCATTATCTTAAAGGCATATAATTGCCTTCTAAAACTGGCATATTGAAGTACCATTCAGAAATGTATGCATCATTAAATTTACCATTTTGGGGAGGAGGTATTTATTGCCAGTCCGTCACCCTCTGATGTTTACATGTATGATGGTATCTGTTTTGTCAAAAGTCAAACTCTTCCCTTGGAGACACATATTTGCAGACAATGCTGTCTCAGAGGAGTTAACCTCAGGGAAACCTCAGAGAAGTTAAATGAGTTGGTAAGTCTGCTTCAGAACACAGATTCCAAAGTGTTCAACATTGAAAGTTTAACTATATACAAATATTGTGAACATAATAAAGAAGAGAAAGTGATGGAATTAAACTAAACAGGAATACAAACGTTTTCATTTACAGGCTATAAAATAGCATGAAATCCTATGTTAGTGTTTGACAATGACAAAGATTTTTTAGATTCTATCTTCCTAACCTTCCTTGTCTTAACCGGTGCTCACAGAAAGCCAAACTATTAATTCAGAAAAACCAACCACCAAACTCCTAAGAAAAGTAAGCTTTCTTTTCTTTTTTTTTATTTCTCAGAGTATGCATTTCAGTTAAACATATTTTTTTTGTTTTATCTCCTTGTACTTTATATCGCAGAACTGTGAAAATAATTTATCTTAAGCTGATCTTGTTTTATTTTTCTTTTAGAGATTTTCTTTAAGGATATCAACAGAAATACATGAAGACTCCTGATAGTGGAGGAAATTCTATTTTATATATATGAATACTCTAGGATTCTTTTTACTTATTGAAAATGTTGCAGAGGGACAGGGATTTAAAAAGGTGTATAAAGAACCCATGCCATTAACTCCGCAACATCTATAACAGCAACCACTAAAACATTTTAAAAACTCAGAGCAATGTTCCTGCTACCTTTTTGCAATATTTTGTGATTTTTATACTGTTTGACATATTAAAAATACTGTAATAGAAGCAATCTGTAGAAGCACTTAAAAGTCATTTAAAGACTTTTGATCTCCTCAGCTCCTCCCTTTCAGACATATCCATACTTTTTCATTTGTTAGAGTCTGATTAGTAACATTTGTTTTAAACTTGAGAAAGTACATTTTGCAAATGGTTAGCAAAGTCTAAAGACAATGGAAAACACTAAGGCTGAATTCCTGCTCTGTTAAGTAGCAAGGCCTCTGGAGGAAGGTGTGAGCAGAAGTGGGCATCTTTGCTTCAAGATGAGAAACTTGCGGTTAGTAGATGGCAAAACTATGCTCCGTGTTTCTGACGGTGGACACTGTATTCAAATACAAATCCTAGGAGAAGTTGAAACTATATTGCTTGAAAAATGTTTTCTAATCATCGCTGCAATGTATGTTGTAAAAGTCTACCCCTTTTTTCCCTTTATGCACTGCTGGCCGTAGGAACCTTAAAACCTAAGTGGGAATAGGAAGTAAATTTACCTTTATGTACTATCTACTAAAGAGAAATCTTACTGCAATTTGGTTAATACAAAGCAGAAGTTTTCCAGCCTGTGTTTTAACCTACAATGGTGGAATGAAGAGGGCCTCCCAAAAGTCACTGGGAGTGAATGGAAAACAAGAAGAGGCACCAGTAGTTCTCAGGTGCTCAGTTATATGTGTATGAGTGTTTTATATATATATATAAAACCGAGGAAAAAAAATAATCCTGGAGAGCTTCTGTAGTGAAGGTATGGCATATTTGCTGCTATAAACTTTCTTCTGTAATGAAAGACTTGGAAAGGAACTAATTGAGAAGTCAGATGTTACAAGTATCTGGAGGCAAAAGGGACTTCCGTGGACTGATTCACTACCTCCATTTAGTGCATTAACCACTTGGCTATCAATCAAGTTCTCTGAAAATTAAATTTGCCACAGTCTATCACAGTTTATGCAGAAATATTGATAATTTTCAGTTGCTAATTTTCCATGAGATAAAATTGTGTTTTGGAGAGCAATGTCTTAAGACTAGTCATCAGTTGATATTTCCTGTAATGTGTATTTTAAACTGTGTTAAATTCAGCTGTTTCACAACTTAAAAGAGTCCATGTTTTCTTTATAAGTTCTTCCAAATAAAAAGAGTAAAAATGATTTTCACTGTCAGATTTTCTTTTCACGGTATTCAGGTTATCTTGCAGAGGTCTATAGTTACAACCATGTTAAAAAACAAATCTTACACTGACTAAACGCAAGACTTAGGTCTTGCTGATTAGGTATCCTGCAAGGAGCACGCATTCCTTCAAGTAAAGATCAGAAATACAAGAAAATGTGTACCAACCACAAAAAAGTGACATCTGTTATTTTGAAGGCCATGTTAAGAAAAGACCATATTTCTTAATGCATTGTGTATTGTTCTTTTGTTGCTTTTTATTCCTAGCTTTCTTAAATTAAAGTGTAAGGAGCTGTAAGTTGTTATTTCTAATTATATCAGATTTCAGCTCATCAATTTACTAAACCCTTTACATGGATAAAATAACTAATATTAGCCTTAACTAATATTAGTATGTCTTTACAGTGAATCCAGGTACACTTAAACAGGAAAAGAATTATTTGTATTGCTCCGATTTAGGCAGGAAATTACGGCAATAAATTTCACAAGTTTCAAGATGAGAGAACAGTAAGAAAACATCAAATCATCATCCCAATGCAAGGCTCCTGAAACAAGTTCACACGTCTTTAAGCTCTTAGTACTCTGTCCTCACCAAAAGAACCATGTAGAGCCTGACAACCTTTACAGTGCTTACAGTCTCCTAAAGGGAAAAAAAACACACAAAAATTTTTTTTCAAAGTGGCTGAATCAAGGTAATATTGTTTGCTGAAATCAACGTGTTAATTCAAGTACTGAAGAACTAATTCATGAAATCCTTCCTATTTTTCTGAGCTTTATCATGGTATGTTTTTATAGGACCAAAAGAATGCGTCACCAACAGTTTGCCTTGTATTTAATTTGTTAGGCAAAAAACATCAACATGCCTCTGCCTGCAGATGGAGACAATAGATTATTACCTTTTCATTTGTGCAGTGAACAACTATGGAAAGCACTTTGATTATTCCCTGGCTCCAGGCAGCTTTTCAGTCAAGATCCTAATTTTTTTTTTCAGTGGAAATACGAGTTGACATGTTGCAAGCAATTGAAAAATATTTTCTTCTGCCAAGATGTATCATTTTAGCAGTTTTTTACAATCAAATGTTCTCTAGAGGCTGGTACAGATAGTGTCACAGTACACTTCTGTTCCATTGCAACAGACCCTTTTTTCTGTATTTTCACATTTCTTAGCAACAAGAAGTAGCTATTTTTTCTTGGGAGCTATGCTAGAAATGTTTTCACTCAGTTTGCGTGATGTTTTCTATTTGTCAGCCCATCGTGAGTGATTGAGAAACTTCTTCTGCATAAACTACAGTAAATCACATGACAGTTATTGTTATTTTTAGTGATTATGCTAAATCATTTCTCTACCCCTTCCAAAAGTGCAAAGCCTCGTTTTTCTAAGTTATGCAGCTTGATCTATGGGTGAAATATTACCGTTGTGGTCTCTATCACAGTTCCAAATCACGTAAGGATGAAACGCAATCGACTCCAAATACCTAAAACCCACTTTGTTATAGGACGCTGTTTCTCGCGCTGCTCTTCTCTCCCTCTTCTTCTCCGCCAGTGGTCACCATAGAGTGCCCTTTGTTTTTTCTCATAAGGTATTCTAAATTGTAATTCCCGATCTGCCCTGTTGGCAAACTGCCTTATCTCTGACAGCAGCGTATGCTTGATAGTCATGAAAGGATCTTGATGTCAAGGGCTTCATTATTTGGCAGTAGCAGGGGTTGCAAAAGTTTGAAGCAGACTAGAGGGACAGTGGTAACATATGTCAGTTAAGTTGTGGCCACTTCAGTATGAAGTTTGTAAAGACGCTCAAGAGCTTGGTATTTTAAACTGCTCTGTAAATACGTGTCTCGGTATTGACACCAGGTTTTCCCGAGCCCTCGGGTTTAGGAGGGTCTGCTGGAAGGCTTCAGAGTGTTTGGGGTCAGTGAGCTGATGCTTATGCTTTACATTGTCCACCACAAATACTGTCTCCTCGTGAGATGTTGCTGGAAGAGCTGTTCTCCTCTAAGAATTGGTGAAAGGCAGCAAGGTGCTTGGATTTTAACAAGGAGTAACGCTCATTTTCTTGGAAGATGAGGTAACGTCCCTTTACTTGGGAGAAACTTCGCATAACATAAGGATTTTGCAATAGGTTTTAATTTATAGCTTTGACTTAAACTATCACAGCTGGGTCCGTCTTTCGCTGCCTTTGTGTGTGCGCGCACCCACGTGGTCCGTACATGCGTACGAGAACAGCATTGGCATGATGAAGCCTGACAGCTGTTGGAGTCCTGCATGTTGCTGCAATACACATAAATGATAACGATTGCTGTATTTTATGAAAAACAGAAGTGATTTTATGAGCTTTGGCTACGTTTCCTAATTGGTACTGTAATGCAGAAAGAGTATTTCTCACATTTTAAAGAGAAAAACAGGCAACTTCTACCTTTAGTATCTGTATTTTTGCCTGTACGCAATAGATGGCACTAGTAGACCACATGATCGGGGTTTATTTTCTACGTTCAGGGAGAAATTACTCCTGCTGCTAGCAAGTACAATAGTTTTGTAGGTAGCTTTAACTGTTTTTAATAGCCATCTGGAGACCCGGTTAAATGATTTTTTTATTATGCCTTTGTGGAAAACAAGTCCGATCTAAGTTTCCTTGCCTTCCTGCCTTAATCTAAGTAAATATGTTTTGCTACTGCAACGTGTAGTTTCATAGCAACCTCAATATTCAAATTAATTTATCTAAATCAAAGGAGCCACTTGCTGTAGTTAGCACTGGCGCAAGCTGCAATTCAGCTGTCATTATTGGGCCACTTCCCTTGGGAAGTTTTTCCTACCCTGTTACAAAGAAGGTACGTTTTACTCAGTCGCTTCCTCTGTCAGTTTGCAATGGAGCATCAGAAGACAATGCAGACCTTATTTTCATGAGACAAAAATATAAAAACAACAAGATTTTAACATTTCAAAATTGTAGCCATTCTGCACCCAGAAAAAGCGACATGTCAGGTTGTAAAAAAAAATCAGACAGCTTCTGTGTCTATTTAAAATCCACTTTTGTTTACATATAATAAGTCTGTTTTCAGTTATTTCCTTGCCTAAATAAACACTTGGACAGCATTTTTTGCATGTTTTCTGTGAAGTGTAGCAATAATCCAGGCCTCTGAACATGTATTATTTTACTAGAGTTATACAAGTTCAGCATTCTCCGTCTTAAATAAGCCACGCTGAGCATAGATGCTCCTCTAAAAACTCTCATCAAATGTTGCATGGACTATTTTTTTAAATAAATATAGAAAGTGCTTTAACAAAGTATGAGTATTTTGTTATTGATAGACATCTTCTGGTGAGACACTGGAACAGGTTGCCCAGAGAGGTGGTGGAAGCCCCATCCCTGGAAGTGTTCAAGGCCAGGCTGGATGGGGCTCTGAGCAACCTGATCTAGTGGGAGGTGTCCCTGCCCATGGCAGGGGGTTGGAACTAGATGATCTTTAAGGTCCCTTCCAACCCTGACAATTCTATGATTCTATGATCTTTAACACGGTAGAACCTTCTTACTCCACAACATGGCTCCTCTCTCAACGCACGCTTATAATGGAAGGTACATTTCAAAGAAGGTTTCTCTGATGAACATCTAGACTTTCATCATGAGATCTGCAGGAACAGTGTCTTTGTGTCTCTGTAGCCCTACTTTTATTAGAGATATTAGCAGCTGACAGATCTCCCTGCAAGGAGGTTATCTTTCCTTCCTCTTAACACTGCATCAAGTAGTTGAAGCACATTAGATGGTTTTCATGGACTTTTCTTTCAGTTTGAAGTATTCAAGAGTATTTGGCTGTGGCAATGGGAAGAAGGAGGGTGGCAGCAGCACAGATGAACATCAGCTTGGTAAGGTGGTCACAGCAGGTGTCACTCAGGTGTGCAATGTCATATACAGAGGCTGAAGAAGGTACGAGATCATCATCTGTCTGCCACAGGGGTTTTACTTGGTGTTGTTTTGCTTGGCAAAGGTGGAAACCACGCAAAAAGTCAATAGCTTAAAGTTAATTTTAAAGGTTTTGTGGAAGGCTAGGGAAATTCTAACCAGGAAAAAAGGAAGTAACACTGGTAATGAGATATAATATGGGCCTTAGCCTTTATTTTTTGTGCATAAAGGCTCTTTTTTATCTTTGTCCATTTTAGCTCAAATCTGTAACTATTTTCTGTCTGTCTATGGGTGACTGGGTGGTGCAATTCTTGAGCAATACTACAATTCAAATTAAATTTTTTTTGTTCAAATCAACCAGCTTCCACCTTAAACATCCAGTGTGTAGATAGTTCAAAAACCTTGGCTATGCTCCAATCAAATTATCTGAAACAAGGGCTTACGCAGCTCGGCTTTGTCTTATCCCAGCATTTCTAGGCTGTTTCCGTTTTTTCTAGTAATCTGTGTTAGATTTAATTCATATAGGTGACCTTGGAAAGTCAAAACCTATTATTCTGTGGTTACCATAAATATTCTTTTTATACAATTGTTAGTCTCTTCCCCAGGATAGTAAAATAATTAGTGGGCTTTTTTCCTTTAAAAGGTTCTAAATAGAATTTTGTATAGATTTGAACTTTCACTAGGATTACACGTAAAATCTCATCTTTACTGCTTAGAATGGGTTTTGACCATAGCTCTTGATCTTAAGGCAAAAATGTAATGTTCAAAAATTCCTGCTAGTGGAGTATCACTCTGTTCTTATAAACGGCTATTTAATCTTTGAATATACAAATTCAATAGGAAATAAGAACCTTCACTTGACGGAAAAGTGATCTTCTTACCTTTAATCAACTAAAATCAGATTACAAGCCTGTTAATGGCTTTAATTGCCAGTATTTCTTGCTCTGCTCAGCAAGCGCGTATGTTGTTTGTAGGGCCTGGGGATGTTTCCTGGATAGCTTCTGGAGTTAGCAGAATAACCTCAGGGATGAACCTGGAAAATAAGTTATTTCTCCATAAGCAGTTTGCAGGAGATGTCAAGCTCTAAGACTCTCTGCTTGTTCTGCTTTTGCTCCTTAAACCCAACTTGTTTTCTTATTGAAGAAACAGAAATGGAGTGTTCAAAGAGAAGTCTTTAGACCTGAGGTATCAGAACCGATACCACAGATTGCAAAAGGATGTTGTTTTGACTAAGCCTCTAATAACATTCAATTTGAAATTCAGTGCAAAAGCTATTGTGTGTAGAGATTGGGGCACTGTGGCAAGATCTGAGAAGCCCCCAAGTAGCTGTAACAGTCTTAGAAGCAACTGAGGAAGCAGGAGCCAGGCTTCAGCAAGCTCTCGTTTTCTTGGGAGTGTGGAAGCTTTCCATTGGCATGGCTTCTCCTCGGTTTTGGGGGCACGGAGATGGCGCCATTCCTTATTTCTCCCTTTGTCCTCTGTCCTTCTGTGTTACCTAATACTCAATTCACACAAATTGTGTTGGCAAACGCCTCTCCTAGTATGTTAGTATTAGGATGTGGTTTCTATGATTCTGTTCCAGAAATCATCTTTCTTCATGACAGTCAACAAATTAGCCTTACTTTCCTCCATTTTGTGGTCTCAATCTGATGTCTGGGGAATTTAAACGTATGCAGGCAGTAACTCATGGGTGCGCTCTGACCTGACTGCCGACCAAAATCAACTCTCAGCTGAGGTCCTGCCTACAGCTGGCATGGCTGCTTAGCTTAAAAGTGTTTAAACCAAATATCTGGGGTAATTATAGTATTTTAGCAGATTTTAAAGGGTGATTGCCAGTGCTGTCAAAGGGTGAAGCTGACATTTTTTCAGTACCTCTCCTTGCCAAACAGCTTTAAAATTTGAACATTATTATTGTATTAGCGTAGCTTTTTAGTCTTGAACTGAATTTAAAACATGCTTACTGTTTAGGGTAGGCAATACAAAATCCCTATTGCTACTTTCCTGGAATTTCAACCAAAAGGAATGGTACAACATTATATAATCAGATTTTTTAAAAATCAGCTTGCAGTTTTACATGGCATCTTGTGTCTGCTCATGGCAGCCAGAACTGAGCGTTGCCATTGAAAACAGAGAGTCATGGCAGTATATTCACTCCAAAAATACCTTCTGGTTGCAAAAATATTTAACAATGTTAGGACTAAAGAGGAGTGAGAGGAAACTAAAGAAAGACGGGGTTGGAAACTGTTCATTGCAGTGTCAGATAAAAATTCAATACGGAAAAATGCACAAACAGACAAATAAAAAACAATTTCTGGAGAAAAAAAAGGAATGCTGCAGACCACTGAGTCTTCTTGAGTAAGGGTTGAAGGGTGAAGGGAGGTTGACTCTGAAACCACCCAGTTAAATTCGGCGAGCAGAAAACGCTCTGCATCAAGCATTTAACTCGGGACTGGGGACAGATAAGTCTCTCCCAGATTTCTAGAAGGAATAGAAACACTGCCTTTGCGCATAACTCCGGGTTTTGGAAAAACAGAAATCTCAGAAACCGAAATCCTAGCAATGTCATGAATGGATTATTGAAAGCATTCCATAAATCATGGTAGCAGTTAAATAGCACGGCAAAACAGGAATTAGTGATCTCTCAATTTTCTTCAAGGGCCGCTGGAGGTGGGTCATCATCTGGGATAATAAATGATGTAACCTTACGACAGAATCAGCAGTTCCCCCGCATTTTTGTCAGTTTTTTCAGTTATGCTCGAGACATGGAGACTCAATCAGGTCTGAAGTTTAGAAGCTGAGAGAACAGGTAAGAAAGAGGTGAGTCCCCGTAGAAGAAAAGATGGGAAGGAAAAGGCAGGACTACAGGAGTTTGCCTCAAAGCCTGTGGAAATGAACACACCTCTTGCCTCTGGCCTCAGTGGAAATGAAGAAAAACAAAGAACTCTTTATTATCCTGTAACGAATATACAATCAGTTACATTGAATGACAGCACATGACATAGAGGGAGCAGGAAGCACTCTTTCCCTATTTTCTGGATACTAAGGATCAATAACTTGGTAGGTTTCTTAGGAGCAAAGTTGTATTGTAACTGCAGCCACAGGACCTGGAGAAGAAGTACCTGCTCACGGATTGCAGCGGATCAATTGGAGCCAGGAGGATTTCTCCCATCTTTGGATTTTCGGTTTAGAATTTGGGATAACAGGAGATCATGCTTGCTTGTAAAGGTGCCCATGTAGCTTCTGATGGGAAGACACCAGCTTGTTTGGCACTCCCATAGGGAACACAGGAGAGGTTTTTGCCAGCAAAATGACAGAACTAGAAGAGGAACAGAGCCTCTGAAATGAAACACCGAGGAATGAGCTGCACAGGAAAGATGTTTGTGGTGATCTGCTCTTGTCTCTAGTGTCACGTGGGAGAGTCTGAAAAGGGTGTCACTGCGGGTGCAAGGAGAGTTTGCTTGATTGTGGTGGATTCTTCACTCACGGCAGATAAGTGATGGCTGAAATACACCTCAAGGGGTCAATGCACAACAACCCTTCACATCACAAGATGGGAAAACAGAAACCTAAGTAAGTCAGGCGCCCCACGCTCATCACTGAACATTAAAAATGAAATGAAATGAAATGAAATGAAATGAAATAGAATGAAATGAAATGAAATGTAAATGAAATAAAATAAAATAAAATAAAATAAAATAAGGAAAGAAAAACAGTGAAATTGGAAATAAAACACATACAGAACTACAAATCTCTGGTGAGTCTAATGGGCAGTACTGATCTGGGGAGGAGGAAATGGAAGAGAACTATGCTGATGCAATTGGAAAAGCCACAAGGTAAATGACCACCCACCAAATAATATGTAATGAAGTCTTAAAACATCTGTTGACAATCAGGAGGAGGATAGAAACTCCAGCAGAAAAGGGTGGAGATGGCTCTTCTTACCTGTGTTTATACTGG
Organism: Dromas ardeola; assembly: GCA_013398915.1. NCBI lineage: Eukaryota > Metazoa > Chordata > Aves > Charadriiformes > Dromadidae > Dromas > Dromas ardeola. The sequence goes on along the minus strand of VYZM01011884.1, from coordinate 102,744 downwards.
GCTGCATTAGGATCAATCAAATGTGCTGTTGTACTTACTTAATCCAACCAAATCTATGGAATTAATTCTCATCTCCCAGATACTCTGCACAGGGGGTGGTTCTATTAGTCTGCTGCTAAACCACTGTTTAACATAAAATATTGCCAATATGAATTCAGTCCTTAGCAGACGTTTGTTGCTGCCCTGATCATTTATTTTGGGTCTATTGTGAATTGTCACTATCGTTTTCTTTAAACAAGGGAACACTTTATTCAGAAAGTGCCAAACAACATCTTTATAATTATCATGAAGTCTCCTATAGAGCGTTTCCTGTTAACTTTCATAGTGTTTTGAAGAAAATTCTTTTGAAGGCTTTTGTAGGCTCTTGTCCAGCATATCTGGGGAGTCTGTTTTTCAACATCTAGTTTTACTCTTTAACGTTTATTTATGGCCACTTTAGTGCCTTTAACTTCCTAGGATTTAAAAATATTTTTTTAACCAACTTACTCATCTCAGATTTGCACAAATTTGAACGGAGACCAGCTGATTCACTAGTAACTAAACTAGAATCACAAAACCTGTTCTTAAAACAACTTCGTTTACAGCTTGAGCTCTTCTTTCCAACGCTGTGCATCACCAGGCACACAGAGGCTGCTTTGTTTCGGCCACGTACTGTGAGGGATACAAACAGGAAGCTATAGAGGCTGAAGTTTACAGCAGACATTGTAAAGAGGACATGAATTCCAGTGTGAGTTCCTTTCGGGAAAGCTAGCCATTTTTGTCACTTTTTTCCCCTGGTATTTTTTTTACTTTGTTTTTAAACCTGCTTCTTTTTAAAGGATACCAACTGGGGTCATATTTTCCCCACCCACTTTGCTACCACCCCTTATCAGAACTGCAATTTAAGATCCTAGAGCAAACTGGAATGATTTAGGCTTACGATTTCCTGGCCGCTTATGAAGGTCAGAGCAGCTGGCTACTTCTTGCACCTAGACTTACAGTGATGGGAGCGAACGTTTTTGTAATGAATCCGCTTAAACTTGAAATACAAATCCAGTCACGTTCTGACACCTCCATTCCCTTGAGGTCATTTGATGTTTTCTGCTGCTTTTGATTCTCCATATTGTTGATGGTAATTCTTCTGCTGGTGCAGCGTGAACTACAGTTTTCCTCTGCCACTCAACTCTGCGCATAACACGCTGCTTTGTAAACAGCTCATTATTTCCTAACATCTGCTTCTAAATAGGGACAGTGTTGTTTCAATTAAGGCAGAAATTACTAAGCCCATCACGCTACTGCCCAGGTAGCCTTAAGACAGCATGTCTTTCTGCAGATCGTATTGCAGCTGACATCTGGCATGCCACACAGAAAGAGAGGATTCTTTGCCTAATGGTTGAAATGTTCTCAATCAGTAAATACTTAAACATAGCTGGAAATTGGCAGAATATGAGGGGTGTCCTGTCAAGTAGGACATCTGCCTGTAGGATATTCCAAAAGAAGGCCCTAGGAAGGAAAATTATGAAGTGAGAAATTGTTTGTGTTAAGGCTAAAGTGTTCAAAAAACAAGTATTGTTATTAGATCTGAATTAGCTCCTCTGATGTTACATCAAACCTTATTAGCCTTCTTTTAGCAAAAAGCTGAGGCTGTTGCTTAACTTTCTGGAATGAGCCATGAATTCCATTGTTTTTCAGAGGCTGTGGTTTGATTCCCAGAACCAAAATGAAGCTGATTCTTGAGCTGGCATATACCCTTAAAGCATTCCTAGATCAGGGCTCTGAAAAGAGAGGCTTTGGTTTCAAAACCTCTTCCACATTAATGGGTTCCTTATGGGTGATAACGGTGCGATTATGAGAGATGAAGAACCAGATTGAGCAGTGGGCTACGCAGCAGTCACCCTTTTCAGATTCATTGGAGAGAAGGAGTAGAGAATGGGGGTACTTAAATTTGGCTTCAGGAGGAAAACAAGATCTCCTAACCATACTACATGGTAGCTGCTGTGTTAAGACGGGTGTTTACGAGAGGACTCATTCAACACCATCGAAATCCTGCGGAATCTTTCCCCTCTGCTTGGATTTAAATCACATTCTGTTCCTGTCACGCTTATCTGCTTAATGTTAACTACCTTGAAAAGGCCTTGGACAGCCATTTGCAGGAAAGAAAACCCTGCTTACTATTTTGGGTTGACAGTGACTTATGAGGCAGGTAAACAGCAGTGGTTATCGATACCACTTTTATCTTCTGACTATTGAAATACTCAGTGCACGCATGTTGCTGGTGGGGCTGGTCTGTATAATTGCTGCTTCCTGTTCATCATCACCTGTCCAGCAGCTGAATGTATTAACAAAATTATGTCCTCGGCTCTACAAATAAAAACGTGTTTATAGTTGAGCCTAGGTATGTTTGAATGACTGGCCGTGAGTTCTGTGCAGTGCTGTGAATCAAGAAGTAAAAAAGAGCTTTTCCTGAAAAGAATTAACTATCAGTACTATACAATGAAATAATATTAAGGGTACCACAGACATCAGGTTGGATGGCACCACGTGCCCTGGGCTATGCTATCCACCTTGACACGCTGGATTAATTAGCAGATTACAACTGGCACTCCACCTATCACCGTTTTCAACCTCTATCCAGAAACGGTGCTTCCTGTAAAGCAAGACTGATAAAAACATATTCATTTGCAAGAGAACCCAGAGCCAAAGCCAACGTAAGTTTTGTGCTCATTTACACTCTGCCAAAAACTACAGGCTTCACAAAAAAGCTTGCTGATACCTGTGTGGCAACAGCGCTGAAATGCCCAGGAGACTTGGCAGACTAAGAATTTAGCATTCATCAGGCTGCAGATGTAGGAGTCTTGGACAGCTGTCTTCATCAGACCAGTCTGCGCATGTGACCTCATCTTTGACCTGGCTGTTGGATAACTGTCAAAAAACATATCTTACCTCATTAGGTAGCAATCACAACTATCTACATGTGATCTGGATCATGTATCCAGATTCAACAACAAGGACTGCTGGATGGAAAATTTCAAAGGTATCCTTCGCATAACATCCTTCCGAGTGACTGGTACTCCTCCATCTGATGTAATCTAATCAATAGATGTTTGTCTTCGTTTTCATGAAGCGGTCTCCAAATGCTTGTTTTCTCCCTTTTGTTTTGTTTTGTTTTGTTTTTTTTAAATTAGTCCTGTATTAAAAAAATTATTCTATGCTAGATGGGGGCAGAAAAATAGAGAACAGATAGCCAAAAATCAAGCGTTCATCAAATATGTTGGCAAAAACAAAATTCCCAGACTTATGCTGTGATTATATTAGATTAGGAAAATTCTTTTATGTGCCTGGACCAAAGCTGCTAGATCATGTCTTCTGGTGCTGTTCAGGGCAGCGAGGCTTCAATATTCATGTGGAAGAAGCCCTTGAAGGCTGCTAAGGACATGGGCTTCAAAGCACTGGCCTTTATTTAGGAGGGCATCCCCAAGAGTACGGCTGCATTTCTCTCTTACCCAGCACATACATAAACTTTCTTGCAGCCTCAGAACGGAGTACATTTGCTGTGCAGGTTCGTGAGGCACAGGGTGTCACCTGTGAAAGGAGTAACTAACACCGTCATTCACAAGACAGATCTTCCCGTTTTACTGCACAAGGATGGAAGCAGCAATGAAGAAATTCTCCCTGTCTGTGTTACTGGGACCTAATATCACTCAGTACCAAACCTTTTGTTCTTGCAGCAATTCACAAAGAAGCAAGCAAAGACAGGTGACAAACTTTTCTTATGAGAACCTACACCCTTGGTCACCAGAATTCAGTAAGACTAGAATAGGAAAGTACTATATTAGTATTGTTATTAATTATTAAAGTCAAGGAAAGTCTTCCCTGGGAATGAGGAAGTTTGGAGCGATACCACTATCCTTAACTAACCATACACTAGGCTACACCTCATGAGATGAAAGAGGAAAGCTGTCTTTACAGGAATTACTCTGGGCTTTTTGAGGAACAAATGGCAACAGTCTGGGCAGGAAAGTCTATTCATACTGAAAGAATACGCCTAAAACCAAGAACTTAAAAAAAAGTATTTCTTTCTTTTCTGGAGGCAGACCAACCAAATGAAGAAAATCAAACTGTAAACTCCATGAACTTTGTATGATGCTGAGATTTGTTTATTTATAACAAAATGGAGAAAAAAGACGCAGGGGCACCTATCTTGTAACATGAACTTTAAAGCGTAAAATAAATATAAAGCTAAGAAGCAGTCAGGCCCAGGAATCCAAAACAAAGTTTGTTCAAAACGTGAGCAGAGGCACAGCTGTCACAGTGCTGACTTAGCATTCTTCAGGTTTCAGAGGAAAGTCAAGTCCATCAGTATTTCCATATCCAAGTAAATCAATACCTAGCCTTAGCTGCAGACACTGCACTCGTTCCCACTCCTTCACTGGGGAAACAACCAGAATGTCAGTTGTCCTTGGACACAAAAAACCCCAAACAAACCAAACAACACGTGAATAATTGCACAGTGCTATCCTATTTCTGCTTTTCATATAGAAGCCAAATCGGAGTTATAAGTTGTTATAATTTCAGTTACGGTTTGAAAAAGTGATTCCCAAGCAGAGTTTGTAGACCACTAGTCATCCACAGCCATCCTCAGAACCACCGAGGGTCTGGGCTCCTGGCAGGCAAGGACAACACCCGAAGGTTGACAGTAGTTCATTATTTTAACTTTTTTAATTATTACTGACTTGGAATATTTTTTTCTCTCAATTTTTCTTTAGAAAAACAAATTCTTTCTGCAGTCAGTTAGGTATTACACTGAGTTTGGTCTACAGCATGTACTTTAGGAAGTGTATTTTTTTGTCCTTACTACGTAACCAGCTATTGCAAATTGTCTGCAGGAAATCTAGAAATAAGACAAGTTTTTCAAGGGCGACTAATGGTGTACATGGAGAAAACAGGCTTTACTTTGCACTGTCTACCTAATTTCTTTTTTAAAAAGGGTGAAAGTTTACATAGCCTAATTCCAAAATGTTAATATGCTGATGAATGAGTAAATATAAAAGCTGAAATCAAACGAGAATTTGATTAATTCACTCCATTTGACTGTAAAGAGAATTTGCTCTCTGAATACTTGCCTTTTTCAAGTTAGAGGGCGGCGTTTTTTTTTTCCGAAGGTTTGCCGGCACATGAAGGAGGACAGGTGTTTCCATGTCTGGCCAGCCTAACAGTGGCAGGAAGGATGGAACCACGCTACATTTACTTTATCTTAGTTCACCAAAACAAGGTTTCAGCTGCGGTTTTAGAGAAACAGAAAACACGAACGGCCGGCAGCAGCAGCTGATGAGAACCAGGGAAGAGGGCAGCCCACACTGAGACAGACGGAGGGCTACCAGGGTTTGTCTCCAGCGGAGTCCTATAAAATGGTGGCCAGGACAGACACCTGTGGCCTCCCAGCTGGCAAAAAGGGGGACAAAATCCCAAATAGGGGCCATTGCGGTACACCATGAAGAAACAGCCAGCCTTCTTTACTGCTGCCCTCACCCTGACTTCAGTTTGTCACGAGCACGAAGTTGGCGCGCAAGAGCATCTCTCTCCTATAACCTCCCATTCTTGTTGCTGCTTGCTCAGTTTTTGGTGCTTGACAATGCTTAGCTTGGTTAAATAGCACAACTCCGCTACACATTTCAGGTACAGCCCTGCTCTAAGCGAGTTAGACCGAATGGCAGCTAAAACTCTGGCAACTCCCCGCAGCCTGCCTGCAGGAGGACTCCGACTTTTCCTGCCTTTGGTGGATCAAAATCAGTGGGAGGCAATTATTGTTATTTTTAGCAGAAAGCAGGGTGCAGGAACCATAAACTGTCTGGAAAGGTCCGAGATGTGGAAAATATGAAATTATACAAAGGCTTGTTTTCAGTCCTTATTTATTATCATAAAGCAGCAAAATCCGATTCTCTTCCTATCGTTAAACCTTTCTTACTGACTAGTCTGCCACATCTGTGTTGGCACTTCTCACCACAGGTGTGCTTGATCCAAGGTTTGTATCAGTAATGAAGTAATGCAAATATTTTGAATATTGAGTTAGTTTGGATTCAATGTGATTTTTGAGCACTTTGGACTGTTTTTTAAAAGAAGCAATAAAGAAGAAAAAAAGAAAAAAAAAAAAAGCCCTCCACCTTTAAAATTTAGCTTTCTGCACTAAGGTGATTAACTCTCTTCCATCCCACTTTCCCCAGTTGCCCTGTGTTTTTACTCTAGTATTTGTATTACCACTTTGAGAATAAGTTCCTTATGATTTTGCTTTGTGGAAAACTATGCGCCAGCTTTAAAGCTTCTACAGTAAGTTTTTATTTATGAGTCATTTGTACCAAAACCAGACACTTTTGGAACTGAATGCTGCCAAGTCAGGACATCTAAGGAAAACAAAACTGAAAATTTCACGTTAAATCTTTTTTAAGTTCCTTACAATGATCTGACAGCAGAAAAGCTCCCGCCTCTCGTGATATTTACAATTTCATATTTTGTCATAAAATCGCCTAACTGTATTGAAGCAGTCAGACATGATAATTTCTATTTAGGTAGCATGTCTGCGCTTTTGCAACAGTTTGAGCATTATTATACTTGCTATTTTAAAACAGGTGATGCCAAGAAAAGTTTTGGAGCAGTCGCCCTTTGGCCACACGTACACATGTGCTGATGTGGGACAATGGTTTTCTCAATGGGACCTCATACTTTCTGCTCTACCCATACCTTTTGGGGAACATTTATCATGCTGGTCTAAGTTGCTCTCTGTCTTTCTGTCTTGCCGTGATGAGTGGATGATCAGAGCAAGTGATATCAAAACCCCAAAAGTTCAAACCTGCAACACGCTATTTAATGGTCACGCTTTTTCCTTGGGTCTTCCTCTCCCATGTGTATAAATCATCTTCTACATAGACAAGAAGATGCAATAATCGGTAGAATGTTGTCAATAAGAAATGACTTCTAGCATGCAATTCAATCCATCCTTTTGCCAGTACAAGTCTTTTTACTGCAAGGATGCTAGGGAAGTTAATGAGCAGATGTTACAGATCTTATACTGGTGATGTCAATAAAGACTAGAAAGACTTAAAGCTTTTCAAATAGGCAAAATCACGTAACATATTTCCTATTTGCATGTTTTAAATATTAGACAAAGTATGGACTCTCTCGGTCATTCAGTTCCTCTTTGTCCATAAAATGCTTCTGGATTAAGTATGAATTCATCTAAAAAGCAACGTAGGTAGAACAAATAGGAGTCTCTCCACTCCTATTTTTTAATTTAAGACAGGATTGGGACGAAAAAGAAAGCTAAAACATCTCACAGTATAACATAAAAAGAACAAAATACATCACATATTCGTTAATGCAATCTTAGCAGCTTTATGCAAATATTTCTCACTGACCATAAAGATTCATAATATTCCAAAGGGAATGTGACAGAAATCATTGGTTTAAAGTTTTATGCAAATCAATTATACCTCCTTCCAAATCTTTCAAAAACAGAAAACTGGTTAAAAAATGCTCTTTACAGATCTTTCCATTAAATCTTTCAAACATTGACTTTGTCAGATAATTTGAATTCACTTGGTGAACACAAAATATCTACACAAAACATAGAGGAAGGTTTTTGCATTTGTGGAATTCAAGCTACTGCCCCCCTAGAGCTCAAATGAATGACGCAGAGTCACACTGGCTGTTGTTTTACTAGATTGCTTGTTTGTTTGTTTGTGTGCTATGTTCTTAGGGAAAACCTAATTTTTAGTATCTCTGTGGTTCCACCTAACTAACTAGAGCAAACCTACTACCGTATGGGACATACATCACTACTTCTGTGTTTTATTATTTGCTACTATCTTTTTTTTCTCATTAAGGAATCCAAATCTCTCACCGTCTTAGATGGAAAAATACAAGTTTACTGAAGGCTGCAACTGAGTTTTGTCTCTGAGGAAATGCAGTTCTAACTCATTTCCTCAAGCGCCTGCCTATATATTTGGGGATGGCCAAGATACACAGTTTATACCATTCAGGCATTCTCCAGACGTTCAAAGTGGGATGCAATTTTCTTTGATCCTAGATTTGCCCATTTTTCCACTTCGCCAGCCAAAAAAACGTGTTTAGAGGATGCGTTATAGGGGCCTGTGGCAACTGGGTATGTTTATCAGGGCATCTGTTGTTGCACCTTTTTACTGCTCTGTCAGAAAACTATTTCCTTTTATTACAATTGGAGTTTTCAGTTTTCTTTCAAGAAACCCCTCCAATATTCAGAGAGCCGTTCGGTGTGTGCTATTAGTGCCAAAAAATAAAGTTTTACCAGACCTCTTCCCAACATCTAATTTATATGCACCACTGCCTATTTTTTATTAGGTGTTATTTGGTATCTTTTCCACACTATCCCTCCCCACACAAGAAGAATGAGTCAACCCTTTTCTCTTAGTCTCTGCTGCTTCTACGTATTAAAGTTTCAAGCCAAAGCTGGGCTTTGCAACCGTCATGCGTTTTTTCCCCATAAACATGCAAGCTGTAAATTGCCAGTTTTAAAGCTACCTGTGTGACAGCACAATCTGAGCCTCCTCTGCAAGTGTACTGCCATTTGCCTTTTAATTTCGCAGTTACGCTCTGTATTTCCCTAGGGAGCCTCCCCATTCATTGTCTTTCCTGGGCAGCCGGGCAGCCATTACTTTCATTGCCCATGGCGCTCTGATGCTTTTAAGCTGAGGGGAACTCAACAGAAAATGTTGTAGCACAAATTGGCCAGGGAAATCCCTGCCAAGGGCTTTTCAAAGGTGCTGCGTCCTTCCCAGCCCAGTGTGTGGTAGTGCCAGGCTGGGTGCCACCACGGGCACCATCCCCACTTGGCACAAGGGGGAAGTGGGGCTTGCAAAGATTGTACTGAAGGTTGTAAAGTTCTGGTGGGGTTGGACCTCACTGGGAGGAGAGAGAGAATTGAGGAGGCCAATCACCGGCCTTGGAGCTCTTTGAGAAAACCCTCAGATCTGATATTCTAGCTTGACTGCAGACTTTTGACTTTCCTCCACACTACGAACGTGCTTGATGATCACTGGACTGTGTAATGACCAGGGTGTTCGTTTCTGGACCTGATTCTGAATTGCAAACTCAACTTGACCTCAAACCCCATCACTCATTACACCTCAAATCTCATCACTACGGACTTGCCTGGTCATCTGGATGCTCGGTCAAACTTGGCTCCCATCACCAGACCCTCTCTGCTCACCTTGCCCAGGGGCTGTGGGCCTGCTCCTGCCATGCCACCAGCCTCAGCTTCCAGCTCACCCGCCCTCAGGAGAAGGGAACCTGCCCTTGCTGCTCCCTGACAAAGGTTTCCCCTCTGATCCAAAGGCGAGGACACTGAAGCTTCCCAAAAATACTGTTTTTTAAAAATACAGAAAAAAGCAAGTGACTTTTTTCCCCTCCAACTTTCTCAAGAAGAATGAAACTTTTAAGAAGTAAATCATCCCAAGAAGGGCGCCTGGTCTGGAGCATTTCACCCCAGTGGTTGAAACGTGGCAGGTCTAAAAATCCGCTCTAAGTGGCTCTGAAATTTTTATAAATACTTCCGTGAAGTTTTGCAAGAAATGGATGCAGGGAATGAGGAGAAGCATGGAACGAGGGGACTGGGCAAGTCAGCGAGGCATCGTGAAGGAGCTAGAGGAAGCAAAAGGAGCAGAAGGTCAGTCTTTCCTCTGCGGGAGCCCCAGTCATTCCTATGAAAGAAAAACGAGCTGAAAATTGACTCAAAGTGCTACAACCAGCTCAGATTCACCAGCACGGTGTCAGAGAGCAGGCAGGAATTTCAAGTGGCATCTTGACCAGATGCACTCAGAGCTGACATACTTTTGGGAAATATGGATGAATGCTCTGGTTTAGAGAGCTAAATATTATTCCTGCTATTGCCATGGGATTGTTTATGCAAATGAACGTCATGCAGAAAGAGTTTAGAAAGAATGAAGAATATGCCAGCCCGTAAGTCAAGACACTAAATTGGGTAGTTGAAGTGGAAGGGACTCTTAAGTCACACTCCTTAACTTTAGCCTTTGTTTAAGCTCAGTGACTGATTTAACTATGGGGAAAAAAAAGCCTTTGTTAATGATTCAGTCGTTTGCCTTTCACTGAAAAAGATTGTGCATGTAACATACAAAAATCATAGAACAACACTGAGAAATACTAGCACTGATGTTTTTTATATTTGCAATTCACATGTACGTATGTCGTCTTGGCAGTAAAATAGAGCTGATGATAGTGCGTAAAGCAGCTGTAACTTTCCCATCCCCACATACCAGAGAACCAAAAACCAGAGACCTCCCTCCTGGAAAAGTAAACGTTTTCAAAAATACTTACTTTTCTGTGTTCTGTTCAGCAAATTTGTTTTATTTTTTCTTTCTTCCTTCCTTCTTTCACAGGCAGCACAGACCATTTACAAAGAGAATTACAGGTGGCTTCCTGAGAGTAATGATCCAGAAGAAGAGGAAAGGGACAGCAGCCTTAGGATGTTTTCTATTTACAAATCCTAACCAAGGGGTTTCTGTTCCCTCTAATGCAACTTTACAAAACTGTCTTGAAAACAACAACCAAGCCACAAAATTATGCAGCTACTACTTTTCCAACATTACTATGAAATAATTCAGATATTGCACGCCCTGGTGTTTTGGGGTTGTTTTTTGTTCTGGGTTTTTTTTCACTTGTGTTTTGTTAAAGAATGATTTTTGTAAGGCTGACCTAATGTATTTGTGATTTCCCGCTGGGACTCTTGAATGGAAGTGCTAGGGAGAAAAGCTTTCATGTGGCTTTCCCTTCCCCATTTCTTCTTCGCTGATCTAGAACCATCTGATCTCGGTTTGTGCCTAAAGGCAAATAGACCAGAGCTGTAACTGCGGTGTAATGGTTTCAGTGATTTTAGAGAAGAAGGTTTCATCACAATGTTCCCCCTTCTTCCCAAATCTTGAGTAACAAAAAAATCATAAACCAAATAAAAAAAAACCACTTCAGAGTAAGGTGAGGAGAAGCCAGAAGTGGTTTTGCGATGGCAGAAATTAGGGGAACTTAGTTAAAACTAGGGATGGTAATGTGTATTGCTATCACTCCATGACTTAATGCACTTCAACAACAAGTCTGAATATTTTTTAAAGGCCCTTAGGAGAGCAGAAAAGAGATTTTCTAATCTCTGAAAAGACCAAATAAGTCTTAATGGACTTTTACCATCAAATTACCAGCTGCTATGGTTAAAAACAAATCCGGCCATCATCTATTTTGTTAATTCTTTGGTTTTTCAGAAAAAAGAGTATAACTTGTAGACCAAAACCTTATGTAGGTCACTAAGGTTGCACAAAATACTGTGTAAATGCTGTCATAAAACCAAACAAAGCAAAATTATTCTGCTGTAAATAACATGTGGTTACCATTTGTTTACAATTTAGTCCAGCTATCAAAACAAGCTAAACATTTTGATGAACGGTTCACAGTCATTTTGTAAAGAACACAGATTAGGGGAGGTGTATCCAACAGCTGCTCTTCTAGTGTCAGCAGCGCTGCTGAACCTCAGCTCCCTCTGCCTGGGCAACAGGCAACGCACCAGAGCGCTCTGGGGTCAGTCAAGCTACACAAAATAATTGTATATGCTGCTCACTGCACTTTCCACTGACGAGCTGATTCCACTGAAGCCACCCGAATATTTTAAAAGGAAAGAAAGAAATGCAATGAATTCCCTCTGCGTTTCACTTAATTCTGTGTGAAAGAATGGATTTATAAAGAAGAGTGGGATTTGGGGTTGACAACACATCATTTTCTTAGCACACAAATGACTTAAGATCAGCAATTGTAATTTGTCTGGAGGATAAACACGGAAACATTTTGCACTAAAGAGCTGTTGGAAGTGATGTGCAGAGGGGGAATGTCTGGTTGCCTGTGCAGGCTGAAGGGAGGCTTGCGTCAAAGCCAAGTTTCAAATATCATCTGTTTTCACTATAACACTATGTAACAAAACAAGCCTCAGTAAAATTTTCATTTAAGTGGGAGAGAATGTAATTGTTTTGCTTTTTTTCACTGTCATCTCTCCGCTAATTCAGAATGATGTTTGAAGGAATTTTGTTTGCTTGGGTCTTGGACATAAATAAAGAATGTACACTGCTCAGGAACAAATGAAGTGTTGCAAATTGGAACTAAAATTGTAAACGTTGGGAAGTCAGGAGCGTGTATGTGAGAAAGTGTACGTGTGGATGCATTTTTTTGTGAAGTGAAAGAGTTTATATAATAAAAACTTTCAAAATTTAAGGATGAAGACTCTGTCCATAATCAAGTTAACCATCAACGAATGTTTTTCCTCTCCCCAGTTCATTGTGTTTACATACTTAGGCTAGAGAAAAAGAGATCAAACAAAACAACTAAGTGAAGACAGGCACTAAAGTGAATCTGCTACGCAAACCTAAAATCAGAAATTCTGTCTGTCTTCTAGCTAAGTATGAAAAGCATGTGTTAATGTAGAAAGGAGGTAAATTGCATCGGTGGGCAATTGCTTGCAACCAACAGATACAAAACCTGGAAGAGGTGAGCAAAATGACTGTTGAGCGTTAAGTTTCTCTCTTATGGCAGGGTGATGCTCTTGGCAGGTAATTCCTGTGTGATAAGGAGTCTCACACAATAAGGATGCATACCGACAAACAGTCAAAATATGGCATTTGAAGTTGCAGTACCTGAACTGATCATGTGACATTAATTGTGGCTATAGCTTGATTGTGTGCTCAGTGTGTGAAGAAAATGGTAGCTAAGATGTCCAACAGAGACATAATAAAAGATAACAGCCAAAAAAATGTCACAACGTCTTTTAAAAAAAGGAAAAAGGAAGCCCTTTCCAGGGGGAGGTGGGGCTCAAGGCTCCTGGGGTCAGGTTATTGGGTCTGCGGAGCCCCATCGTACACAGCCTCGCGAACCCCCCCTCACTGACAGCGCGTCCATTGCTTATCACACTGCTCTCGTGAAGGCATCTGATGAAGGAATCTAATGTTAAATACTTGGGCAAGATTGAGCAATTCAGTCCCTGGGAGAGGTGAGATTAGCAACACGCGGTGCAGGAGCCAGCTGGGGCCTGATGACGGGTAGCTGCAGCACATCGTGCCGCTGGTGGCTGAGGCTCATTGTAACGCCTGGAAATCCTGTGGAGGGCAATAGCATGTCATGGAGCAAAGGGACGGATGCCCAGCAGAGGCAGGTTCTGGAAAAAACAGCTAGTGCAGCCTGTGCTGATACATATGACGACATAGATGCAATAACTGAAGTGGAAAAAAACGTCCAGAACAGGAGAAAGACAAGTTCAGTTATGCAACCCACTCTGTTTATGCGGCAAAAGGGAAGTTTGTGCTCCCACCTGACCTTCTGAGGACTGCCTTACACAACAGTAGCACAGCGTGGTCCACTTGTGAGCACAATATAAATAACTCCCAAAGAGAACTGCCCCATTGTTCCTGTCCTCTCTGCCAAAGCTTCAGTTGCCAGAAAAGCATGGCATCTCTCTTCATCCAAGCTGGTCACATTTTGAAATGTTTTCTGGTAACTGCATACTTACAGCAAGAACTTCAGGGAAATCAACAGGATTTGATTTCCTGGGGAGCTCAAGCATGTGCCTGACTGGCTTTGATTTCTAAGATGCAAGCTCTACATGTACATTTCCTATAGGAGGGCTACAGACCATGGCCTTACGCTTATAAAAATCCGTTGGAGACAAGGGACACCCTGCTTAGTGAACCTCAGATTCTAGCTGCTGGGCAGACCGGTTGGCCACTGGTTATAATCTCACTGGCAGCGAATCAGTGTTGTGCTGTTCTGCTGACTGACCCATTGCTTGAATAAAGAAAATCCGGGAGACAACCATTGAATCGAATTAGGGCTGTAACTAAAGGCTTCTGGCTGATGAGAGGGCCTAACCTTAGGGGAAAAGCAGAAACGAGTACTTTATAACACCCCTTTCTGACATTGATCACCTAGGGTCTAAGAAGGCTTCAGCCAGGGATGCAGCCTTTCTTCAGCTCAAATGCTGTTGCATTATTTCTCCCTTTTACCCCGTTATTTATTTTCATCACACACACAGGAACCCCGATCTTTGAGACGCTTTCCGCTCTCCCCTACCAAAATGTGACTGAAATGAGCCAATAGATTCCGAAAGTTGAGGAAAACTAAGGATAGACACATGTATGAAATGATGGTGTTTTCACAGTAAACCTGGCTGAAACACTTTCCACAATTAAAATATTATGCAGGAGCTATCATAGAGTCATCCTATAAAATGCAAGAGCTCAAAAGAAAGACTGGCATGGTTTGAAATTACGGTAATAGGTCAGCTCAACAACGATTAAAGACCAAGGATGCCAGGAGGCTGGAAGAACAATAACAAAGCCGAATGTTTACAACAGAAGAGGAGGCAGACACAAAAGCCAAGTCAGAGGCAAAGAGAACTTACAGTAAGAAAAATACTAACAATCACCCCCCGCCCAGGATATTTGAACTGTGTTCACCTGCTTTGACATTGTCTTCTCCATCTGTGCTTTTGTGCAGGCAGGCAAGCTTTTGACATCAGTTCCCTAAACCGCACCAAACACGTGACAAAGCATTATGAACCATTTTTCACCTAATCCATTATTACAAAAATACTGGCTGCGGCCTATTTCGCCCTTTGTTTTTGATGATGCCAGGCATCATGCTGGGCAAACGAGACCATGTTGTTCAAGGTTTCTTGGAAAAAAAAATCTCTGTTGTTATAATTTGGCAGTTCCCTAAAAGCACAGCACTGAGGAAAAAGCAAATGATGAAACATCCGAGAAAAAGACACTCCTTGTTTTCTCTGTTCATAGAATCATAGAATGTGTTGGGTTGGAAGGGACCTTTAAAGGTCACCTAGTCCAACCCCCCTGCAGTAAGCAGGGACATCTTTAACTAGATCAGGTTGCTCAGAGCCTCATCAAGCCTGGCCTTGAACGTCTCCAGGGATGGGGCCTCCACCACCTCTCTGGGCAACCTGCTCCAGTGTCTCACCACCCTCACTGTAAAGAACTTCATCCTAATGTCTAATCTAGACCTACCCTGCTCTAGTTTAAAACCATTGCCCCTCATCCTATCGCTACATGCCCTTGCAAACAGCCCCTCCCCAGCTTTCTTGTAGGCCCCCTTCAGGTACTGGAAGGCCGCTGTAAGGTCTCCTGGAGCCTTCTCTTCTCCAGGCTGAACAACCCCAACTCTCTCAGCCTGTCCTCACAGGAGAGGTGCTCCAGCCCTCTGCTCACCTTTGTGTCCCTCCTCTGGACCCGCTCCAACAGGTCCCCACTTCATCCCCCACCCTACTTCTACTCTACTTTAAAAGTAGGTGAACTGGATCCAGAAGATCAAAGGATCATCTCTAAATTGAAAAGTATTCCGTTTCAAAGAGCTGTTGGGAAGCAGTATGGAGAAATCAACGCTGTAAGACATTCATTGTGAACAGTTTAGCTCTCACTGGGGAAGGATTCCCCCATGCCCCTGAAAAATGGTGTAAACAGTGCTACAAGAAATCACACAAGGATTATGGAATCTGTTGAGAGCCTGGACTCAGCTGACTGCTAGAAATCATTTGTTTGAAAGCAAAAAGGATAATCACAATTCTTAGGAGAGTTACCATTTAAAATGGGCCTTACAAGTATTTTCCACTGTCCAGTTCTTCACAGCAGGGTAATTCAAGTGTACTCAAGTTCTTACCACTACGAATGACATAAAGGGTAAGGTTTATTAAACAGTTGATGGCAATCACCTATAAAAAGAACTGTTCATATAAATGTAAAAAATTACTCTGAGATCCCTTTCTTCTGACCCGTCCTTTTCAGTGCTCAGGTGCGTGATCTTTCCAGTAAAAGACTGGTCCCACGCCCAGCATCCACTTTCCTACAACTGCTCATTCCACAGACCAGGATAGAATGTGGTAAGGAAGCACAAAAAGGGATTTCTAGTGTACAGGGTGCCGCATGTCCTCAGAGCAGACAGTAGAGTAGAACATACAAGAGCTTGGTAAGCAAAAAGTAAGCAAAACCAACATTTTTTAAAAAAATCCAAATAAAACCGAGTGTTTCATGCTACATCTGTCCTCCCCCAATGACATGCATTTTAATTTATAGCCATTTAAAATTGTTTCCTCCAAATAAGTGTGTGGAGACACAGAATCACAGAATGACAGAATGGTAGGGGTTGGAAGGGACCTCTGGAGATCATCTAGTCCACCCCCCCTGCCAGAGCAGGGTCACCTTAGAGCAGGTTGCACAGGAACGCGTCCAGGTGGGTTTTGAATGTTTCCAGCGACGGAGCCTCCCCCACGGCTCTGGGCAGCCTGTTCCAGTGCTCTGCCACCCCCAAAGTAAAGTTCCTTCTCATGTTTAGGTGGAACTTCCTATGTTCAATTTTGTGCCCATTAACTCTTGTCCTGTTGCTGGACACATCCTATGCTAAGCTTGTTTCTGTCACCCATTTTCTGTATGGCATGGGGTACGCTATTTTAATTTTCTGCTTAGTTTCTCTCATAATGAACTAGCCCATGGAATTCCCTTAAACCAATATTGTATTAGCAAAGTTAGACAGTCAAACACAAGGCAGGAATATCCAAAGCTTCCCGAATTAATGCAAACATTTTTGGAAGCACTAACAAATTCATAATTTAGCACTGAACATCAATCTCTGCTCACACCTGGAGTGAAATCTTGGCGGCAGGAAAAGGGGCTGCCGGAGCACTGGGATACTCCTCATGCCTTCCTGTTAAAGTAGTGATTTTTACCAGAGACAGAACTGCAAGATGAAGCGAGACACAAGCCTGAGCTTATGTGGCAGCTCCAGTCTTGCCTGTAAAGTGGTCTGAATGGAGACACCATCACATGAAGTATCTGGAGAATAATGCGTTGGGCACTAGAGCAGGAATTTGACTTGCAGTCATGTTGGACAACTGGTTCCCAAATTTTCTGAAGAGTTAGAAAAATGCATGTTCCATTTTGCAGAAAAATCCATTGTAATGCTGTAACCTTGTGTCAGCTTTTCAGAGATAAAACTGGATTCCCAGAAAGCCGAAGACCATGATGAACTTGCTATGGAACACCATGGAAAGCAGAATCAACCTGGTGACATGCAATTCAAAGTGCTGACCTTAGTGATATTCTCTTTTTCCAAGTACAGGCTATAGCTTCCTAGGACTTTTTTTCACAGAACATCAAGCTATACACTTAATCACTGGTGCAAATAACACACTGGAAAGAGAAACAAAAGAAAGGAAGAGACCCAGCTTGGAAAAAGAATCATCGATTTTCTTTTCAAATGTAGCTGAAGAGGACAGTTTAGAGGGAACAGATTAATGATTGAGTGCTAAACTTCAGTATGAAGTTATTTTCACGTCCAGATGTTATTTTTGCCTTTGACAGTTGTTCGAGGTTTCATTTACATAAATACAGATATGCATCTAGTCTTAAGGCACCTACACGCATTTAAAATGCCTGTAGTAACTTTAAGAAACTGGCCTTTATACATTCTGCACTCCGGTTCACCAGCAAAATGAGGAAGATGGTGTTCAGATTAAAAGAAAAAAAAAGTTTGTTTAAACACCGACTACATAATTTACTAATAGTACATAATTAGTACATAATTATTATTAATGGATGCATTCAACAGTTATTTCAGCAACAAGCTGAAGTAGTTCTTATGCCTACAAACTGCAATATTGCCCCAGGTGATTTTAAATGCATGTAAAACTTTGATGTATTAGATGTGTATGACTGACACCTCTTAATGTATACTGCATCTTTTAAAAGTTCATTGCTGTTGGGAGCTTTCTACAAATAAAAGTCACTTAAAAAAGGACTTCTTCCCTTGAAAGTACTATGTATATCTGATTACTATGCAGCCAAGTTGAAATACTCCCTCCATCTTCTATTCCAAAACAGATGGCAAATAATGAGCAAGTTGGAATATGCTCTGCTTATAGTATTTAGCTTGCGGTTAAGGGCTTTCCAACTTTCTGGGTTAGCACCATCTCACTAGAAAATTGCTGTAGATCAAGGAGGACTAGCCCAGCTGACATAATTCAGTCTCAAACCAGCCTTCCCATACTTAATAGCTTCTTGTGTCAGCATGTGTCCTAAACTGAAACATCTCAGATTGAATTTGGCTACAGCCTAAGAGTACAGGGATGTGTTTAGCAGATGAGACTGGCAGGAACAGAGGAGCTCAATGCGGTCAGAGGTTCTGAAGGCAGTGGAAGCGCTATGGCTGCTGATGCACTCGGTACACAGGGAAGATTTTATCTTTTTCTCCCTGGTTCCTCACAGGTCAGACACTTGGGTTTTGACTGTGCACTCTGCCACCATTTCAGGGGGAGAGAAGACAAAGTGGCAAAATTTTTCTGAACGTTTCTGCAAGCCTACCAAGATTGCACCGTTCCAAAGTAAACAGCTAGTCTGAAAAAAAAAACCACCCCAAGTCTTAAGCAATTAAATTCAGCATGCCTACTTATGAAATTGTTGTTCTGTGACATATATATATGTAATTACCAATTAATCATCCCTCATTGTAACAAGTGACGGTAGGCCAGAGGTTTTCTTTTTCATTTCACAAAAAAAAAATACAACCGTAGTGGTGTAAAAAGCAATCGATTTTAGTTTCTTCAGACTAAAATTACTTTACACAAACAGCTTCTTAAAAATGATAAAACAATGGAAGTCATACCTCCTTAAATGTGTTTTGGTAACCTTGCTTATTTCTTTAAAAAAATAATTAACTACTATGTCTCAAGTCAGCTCTTTAAGTCACGCTACTTCCTTACATAGGTTAATATCAGTTCAACAGTATTGAACGTACATTTCTCATTAATTTCGGTCTTCCTTAAATTTTCTTGTTAGACAAGCAGCTATGGGTTGTTCAGTTCTCCTCTAGTCAGAGCACTAACGAGGCTTAGGTGGAACTCCAATCCCCTTTTTTTAAAACTCTCCCCTTCAGCTAGCAGACTGATGCAACTTCAGCACAACCAGTTTTGGAAAAACATACATTACAGAGACTCCAGGAGAATTTTCATCTTGTTTAAAACATACAGGAATAAAACAGAACCACAACTTTGATTTACAAAACATAGCTTTAATTATATAGATTGCTTCAATGAGTTTTCAAATATAGATTTCAAAAAGTCACCAGTGTTTTAATATATGCCTCCTGAAATAACATTCAAAGACTTACTTTTGAAATACTTATTGCTAATATGTTAATATTAGTTGAGTTTTACCAAGTGTTAACTACTGAATATTTTTGTTTAAGTGTTCAATAATAATTAACTCATCATTGAAACGCCATTGCTAGACATTTGTTAGTGCATATAGGCTTTCATAGGGATCCAGGTATTACTCTGATTTACAGGTTATGAAGAGCTTAAATAGGTCAGCTAGACTCAAATGGGAGCCATGATTAAGTTCAGAAAAAAAAGCAGATAACCTACTGAAGTGGCAATAAATAACTAAGAGAGAAGATAATGACTTGGTCATAAAAAGCTAACAAATTTATATACTTGGACCTTCAGTTTTAGTCTCTTCTCAGTCTCAGGAAGAATGTGAAAACTCCAGAGAGTGAATGATTGCCTGGCCCACAGCATTCTGGTATAATCACAATAATCTGGGGAATTCAAACAGATTGTGAAGAATTTCATGTGGAACAAACTACATTAAAGAAGGTTCTTTAATGAAATGTCACTTCTGACTCATGCATTAGATTAAGTACTTTGGAGGGAAGTCTTCAGGGCCAGTCAGGCTCCAAGTGGATTTCTTCATGGTGTTCCCAATGCACACCTCAAGAGGTAGCAAGGCAGTTTTATCATAATACAAACTGAATTTTGGCTTCTTTGCTGAAATTATCAGCAAGGGCACCAATTTGGAGGTGATTTCTTATCCTATACAAACTGCTCAGCCACAGCTCCTTTCGAGTAAGCCCAACAGCAGTCAGAACGTGGCTTCTGCTGACCCATGTGACAGTGAACACGTCATGAGAATCTCGTATTCCATCAATAATCTCCCAGTCACTTGCTTCTTTCACAGTGTCATTTGCAAACCCATCTTGCAATGTTTGTAGCTTTCTACACCACTGTAACTTGAATTTGATAAATCAACTCTTCTACAGAGCAGGAATTTCATTAACAACTTCATACAGACTCTAATGTGAGACTGAATAGCAGTATATACTTTGAAAACAGATTCACATTGGGTTTTAATACAGTTTTCACTTGTATTTTAGTTTCTCTCAAACAAGAGTATCGCTACTTTGCAATCACCGTAAGATACCTGACGTCTGTGTAATTCTTGTTGCATCACTTCAGAATATAGTATATTTTAAAAAAAATACAATTAATCAGATTACAATTAAACAATTTCATTTTGAAAAGTTATTTTACCTGTATGTTATGGTACAGAAAGAAGGCAACTTAGGTTAAAAGTGTTAGATAGAAAATCCAATACTGAATAAGAATGCAGTTTTAGAGACCTGGAGGTTTAGAGGCGTGAAATTTTTAGAGTTTTACAAACTAATTTCAGAGAATCAGAAAGGCATCTGAAATGATGCAGCATAAAAATTGCAAGGATCTCACGATTAATTTTCATAGTGGAAAAGTTCAGGTTGAAACACGATGCTTGTTCAAACTTTCTGGGAGAGAACATGGAGGATCTTAGTTCCTAAAAATGCTGTCAGCTAATACACATCACCCATGGGACCCACGCAAAACCATTGTCTGCTAAAAGCTCCAAACACATTAGCACTTAACAGAGGTTTCCAAAGGATGAAATCAGTCTCTTTAGTCACTAAATGAAGATTCACTATCAGAACTGTCTTCTGCTTTCCCATCATCTCCCCAGGCAGGCACAGGGGCATCTGGGGTCCTGCAGGCAACAAAAACGTTCTATGTTGTAAATCCTGGAAGGTGGCTGAGAGCACAAGCAACTTAGCATGTAATGCTAACGCCTTTCACCACAATTGCATGCGCTTTATAACCACACCATTTAACACATTAACTGTTTATGATTCACAAACTCACACCTTATTGGTATTGCTTGACTTACAACTGAAGGATAAACACTAGAAAATGTTAGTCAATGGAAATTAAAGCTCTGTAGACATCAGTTTGAATGCACACCTTCGAGGTTATCGGAAATAATGACAGATCACTAAGAAGTGGCAAACACTTGTAGAAAGAGTTGAAAGCAGGCAATACTGATTAATTCAACTTTTTTTTTTTCAATCTTCAGAGGTACTAGGGCTGAAAGGAACATGCTGTACACCATTAAGCAGTGTAAATAGTACATGAAAAAAATAAGACAGGAAATGAACAATATTGTATCCAACTAAAACTGCAGGGATAATTTAGAGAAGCAAAAAAGAATTACTCAGAGTGGAATTTGGCTAGAACACTGGGTTAAATTTGACATGCAAGAGCAGCCATGGGATTTTTATTGACTACAAATGATCAGATCTCTTGTATTTAGTTTTGAGGAGAATATTTAAGATGGCTTTTAATATCGTGTCAAAACATTTGCTCAGGAAATCTACTGGGAATGAGGGGAGAGAAGCAAGCCATGTAAAGACTAACGAACATCACTGACTGAAGATGCGGGCTCTCCCTGACATTTCCCTCCTAAGTATGTAATGAGTTTGATAATGCAAGCAAGAGTGAGCCTGGTAAATTCTGAAACCAAGGTAGAAAATATACACACAACTACACTTGGGGAACAATGATCTTCACAGAAACTAACTTCCTGTATGATAGCTAACTGCTCTCTGATAAAATATTACATTTTAAACTAAGCTGACAATTGTACCATT
Source organism: Dromas ardeola (assembly GCA_013398915.1). Classification (NCBI taxonomy): domain Eukaryota; kingdom Metazoa; phylum Chordata; class Aves; order Charadriiformes; family Dromadidae; genus Dromas; species Dromas ardeola. Next base: position 80,904 of record VYZM01011884.1, on the reverse strand, counting down.
TGTCCCATTGTTATTTATCTTTGGGCTACCCCTGTGTGTCATGCCACAGAATTACTTTTCCAACTTTAGTTCTGTTTATTACAATTTCTCTGTTGGAAATCCCAAAGGTACCTTTAAAGTGTTTCTAAACATTTTGGGTGCAAAAATGAGAAGTGCATTACAGAACTGTAAGAGAGACTTCTCCCTCCCCCCTGCACACCTCCAAAATAAATTAAGAAAGCGTTTGCTTTTTCATGCAAATACCACTTCACAATATTATTCCTTGTTGCCATGGTAATGACAAAACAGAAAAGCCGTGCAAAGACATGTGATCTGGAGGGACCAGTGCAAAAACTCTCCTTTAGTAAGGAGAGGAAGATGGCAATGAATTCCTTTAGTTCGCGAGGGCAGGACAAACTCTTCTGGAATCGTAGACAGGCAAGAGAGGAAGGACAAGAAACAAAAGTTAAAAATAGATAAATTGGGAGCTTGATAGAATAGGCAGTTTTCAAATTCTGTAAAAGGTTGGGAAAGGAGTGATAACAGAAGTAAAACAGCTGAAGGAAGAGAGTATAAACAACTCCGTATTATTAGAATTAGCATCTCTGCAGCCACAAAAAACCCACGCTCAGTCACTGGAAAGTAGCTGGGAGAGTCTGCAGTAGGTGACTGAGCATACAGTGATATGTACATTTTCCTAATTTTCACTGGGACTGACTGAGCAGGCCTACAGAACCTGAGAACACAAGAAATTTGGTGTGAATGGCAAGACACATATACAAAAAAAATAAAATCTACGATATTGACACAAGAAAGCAAGAAAATTAAAAGAAAGGTCACACCTGACTCATTAAATATTATGCATTATGCACCTTGCCAAAAAATTAGCTTTCATGAATCAGGTAGATTTGGTATGCAGTTTTCAAACCAGTAACATTTTAAAGAAAATCTGCCCAAGCATTACAGTTGCACAGAATCTTTGACGATGGACTTTGAGTCCAAAGCCCAGACATATTCTGTGAGCCCCAGTCCACAGTAATAATGTTTCTGTCTTAACCCAAAACAGACAATCCAAAAGCAAGTACTTTTTTAAAAAGCTTTTGAAATTTTAACCTATTATCTTATTTTTATCTACTATAAAAATCCATCTAAACATGAAGAAACAGCAGCATTTACAGAAAGGCAGGGACCAGAAATGCAGAGTGAAAGATACAACACATTTAACACACAAATAGTAAAACCATGTTTGATAACCCTGTCTCACACTTGCACAGGTTCTTACTTGTGTTCTTTTTCTTATTTCTCATTCAATCAGTAAAAATACCAAATGAGGAATAACTACTTTAGGCTTATTTAGACACGAGAAAGTAGCTGGGAGCTAAAGTGACTCAATATATGATGATACTTCAGTTTTCCTCCATTTTTATTTATTTTTTTAAACAAATTGCTTGTTTCAGAATAAGCCTTTCCAAAATGTAAAAAGACTTCACTGGAAAGAAGAAAAAGAGAAGCAGACCTTCTAATACATTGACAGTTTTTGAAGAGGATTAGTGGATATAATGAAAGTTAATATTTTCATCAGTGTAACAAATTCTGTGAAATAGTACAGTAAAACTAAATTACAAGTCAAATGTAAAATAAGCCTAAAATCATGCTTATGGCCAGACAGTAGCTTTGAAAATGAGTATCTGTTAGTAGTGGTCTTCACATCAGGTTTGCTCAATCAACAGTCGCAATTTCGAACTGCTGACTTCAATTTATACTGTGAATGTTGAAGTCAAGTTGTACACTCCATCTACGGAGGGAATCTGGAAACAGCTGTGTTGTCCCTCCTGCGCCCGGCAAAATAAAATAGAGTTTGTTCTTACTACGCTACAATGATGACATTTTGTTACTGAAGTGCTGAAAGAAAATATGTGGGAAAAACCTCATGCTCTAAACAGTACACTGAAAATGGCTACTGATGTATTTTTTGATTCCTCGTTGCTAAATGCACATTGTCAAGTGTTACCTTGTCATTGCTATATCCTTTTCCTTGAACTGCACCACCTCTGCTTGGCCTGGAAGAAGTCCTTCCATTTCCTCTCAAGTCTGAATGGTAAAGTCCTGCTGTTTGGGAGGGTGCAGTACCCAGCCATTTATATTCCAGTCTCTGTATTACCTGGGCCTTGCCTCGGACTAAACAATACTGAAAAGACAGCTCATACCTGAGACTGTATTCCCTCCTCCTTTGGTACTGATGGCCCTCTTCAGATCTATAAAATGCTAAAAACACCTTTCATGGAAGACTTCAAAATCTGTTTTAATGCTGATAATTTAGATTCACAATACCATAAGCAAGCTTTTCTAAGCACACTTTTTTCCAAATTTTTCAAACACATGGTTGAATTCCAGCCCTACTGAAAGTTACAGATTACTTACTCAAGAAGATCTGGATTTAGCCCTTCAGAAATCATTTTGTTTCGTATCGCCATTACAGGAACACCCTGTGTAGGAGGAGGAAGAATAATATGAAACTATCGGACGCAAAGAGGTAAACTAAATCCCACAGGTTCTTTTAGGCTACACTTTTATACAAATTTATGCATGTCATTTGTTGAACATGAGAATGGAACGATAATCTCAGTTGCTATCAGTATGAACCTAGAAATGAGAAATGACTAAGATCAAAGGCCCTTTTAATCCTCCTTATATTTATGACAAAACACCTAGAGAAAGTTGCAGGGAGAGAATTGGGAATGGACAGTTATATTTGCAATTCACGCAGACAAAACCAGGAAGCTGAAGTTATGTGTATGGACTGAGAATGTGAAGAAAACACAAAGACAGCAGAGAACAACTGTGCTTGAAAGATGAAGAAGACGCAAACATGCTGAAGGTATAGTGAAAGAGGGAGGAAAACCAGGAAAGTGCATCCGCTACAGCTCCGGAAGGATACCTTAAGGCAGTGCTAAAAATTGGAGAAGTCTTTAAAAAGCATGCAGAAAAAGGCAAACAGGACACGAGAACAGAAGCACAATTTAAAAGTGATTCATCTGAATACAAGTACTTGTACAGTCAGGCTTGAATCTTCTATGACTTGTGGACAAATTGCAGCCAACTATGTACGTGTTAAAAAAAAATTCCTTCCTTTCACTGGAAGTCCTTCCACAGCTTCTGCACTTTATTTTATTCAGCAACACCTAAACATCCCCTCATCTTGGATCGCACACCCAAGAACACACTGACCCACGTCTTCTTAAGAGATACATTCCAACAAGTTGCTCCTCTGTTTCCACTAGAGTTGCTCAAAGACAACTTGTTGCTTTGCCATACCCTGTTGCAAACCATCAGAAACACCACCTGGACCACCGCATGCCAAGAAAGGAGGGAAAAAATAAAAAAATAAGAAATTGTGATTTCCAAGGAACAAAGCTACTGGTCTAGGAAAGTCAGGAGAGGCCTCACAACCTAAATGAAAAGTCGTGTAGGATTCTTTTGGCGCAGGACAAATATCTGTTGCCCAAAGTAAGTAAAATAGTGATAAAATAAAGGGCAGCCACAACTAATGTTCCAGAGCAACATGCAGTACTACTGACAGTTGCAGTAGCTAACCCGGCAAAGCGAGAACTAAGGTAGCTGTCTTACTCTGTTTTCCTTGTGCAGTTTCACAGTAAGAATCACAATCAAGACTTTTGCTTGAAGATTCCGGAATAGCACACAGACAGGTACACAGTTTTAGCAATCTATCAGGTATACTGCCAAAAATGTGACTCAAATAGTTGTGAGGTATTAGCTTGTAATAAAGAATTTCTCAGTATTCACAACTAAGGTACATTATGAAGCGAAAGCATTAGAGTATTTCAAAACGCTTTAAAATATTCACTTATTCTAGTATAGATTTGGACACCAGGGACTGTGTGTCTATACACCATCTCACACTACCTAATCCTTTTCCTTTGCCTGACTGCTTTCCCCAGCTTAGAAGTCACTGATGAAGAGTTTATGCATCAATTCAAACCATGTGAAAACCAGACTGAGTCAGATCAGGCAAGGCAGAATTTGTATTTGCTCTCAAAGAAAGGGAGCTGGGTATACGAACTTCTAAGAATGGATTGGAAATTGTTATGCTTTTATGTTCACACTTGGAGAAGCGTTTTATTCCAAAACTGTATGCATCAAAATACGTAAGAAAAAACCTCTCAGTACACTAATATATCATAGATTTACAAAACTTATCTTAAATTTAATCAAAATGCCCTTTAACAGTGCACTTTTTTCCTGAAGCAAAATAAATTAGATTGTACCTGTATCTGTTTATAGCACAACTAGGCCATTACAATTACTTTATCTTTCATACTTTCGTAAGTTTTTAACCTGGAAAATCAGAGCCTAATACTGCCATGACCCTAAATCTTATGAAAATAAAACCGACAACTATTTTAAATCTAAACAGTAAGTACACTGAGCAAACGGGTCCACTGAAATGACACAGGCGTACTTTTCTAACACAGGAGCCAATACTAAATTTCCATGGCATTGGTCTCTGCCCAGTTAAGATTTCAAATAATCCAAATCACTACACATTCAACAGAGTGTACCCCAGCCCTACTCCCAGCCTGGTCCTGCAGCTCAGGAAGCATGCAGGTACTGGAGAAGCCACAGTTCAAGTAGCAGTCTTGTTGCAAAATATATTTTGGTTCTCCATAGTCCAGAAGTAGGTCACATACCATCAGTGCTGGCAACTCCTGAAGAGCAGTGCACTCTTCATGTTTGGTTTTTATTTCAGTCCTTTAAAGCAAGGATCAGTCTGTATCAGGCCAGTCAGTATCTTGGCATCTATGCAGTCATGTTTGGTGTTTAGAATCAAGTAAGAGTATTTGTACTTTAAACATGAAGTTTATTTGAAATCGTAGACTGCTCCTCTCACCCTGCCAATAGAAGTGTTCCGAACATTTATTGTAGTAAATATGATACTGCTTTTGTAAGGCTTGCTTGAATATCATTGTTGTATATTTTAAAAAATATTAATTTAGTTAGCTGAACTGCACTCCATCGAAATGAGTTTGTTACTATTTCATAGAACAGCTGTCTTTAGTGAAAAAAGATGTATCTCTTCACGGTGCTAATTCTTAAATACAAGAAATACTGTGAGTAATAAATAAATGATCAACTCAAACAAATCTTCAGCTAGAAACTTAATTTGGGCAAATAAATGACACTAACTGAAACACTTGCCTGGACGAGAAGACAAGTTTGGCAAATACAAGAACACACATTAATTTGTAGCATGTTAGTTTGACTTTCCTACCACACTGTTTACAACTGGCAGGGGAGTCACCAGGAACTGCCAGTACAAAGGATAAATGTGGAAAGTGAGATCTCACTCCTTTAGCAGTCACCAAAAAAAAAAAGTCAAAGTAATTAGACCATCCAGCACTTTCACATCCACTTTGAAGTCTGGCATTAAATCAACACACTAACATAGCGTTCTACTCTCTGCTACTACCCCACTGCTACATTTTCCAAATGGTTCGTAATAAGCTACCCATGAAGTGCCAATTTGTGATTCAAATGAAAAATAAGGTGTGGAACATTATCCAAAGTACCAAGGACACTAATTGTAATAATTGCTCTGAAGAGAGAGTGAAACCATGAGGTTGGTTTTAACACAAGCAACATTTTACTAATATTATGACATAGTTGTATTTTCCAGAATTATAACATATATTTTGGAGGAAAATTTCCACTGACAGCTTGAAAATACAGATTTTTTTCTTTGTTTTCAATCTCATTATTAATTTTGTGGATGTGAAAAAAAGAGCTCTCAAAAAACATCACCAAGAGTCTCCCATTCACCTTTTCACCCCTTCATTAGTTTTCACTCATGTAAATATTGAGATTACATTCATTTATTTCCTATTTATCTGTAGAAAAGCCCACAGACAGAGAGGCAGACAAAACCTGAATTACAAATAACAGGAAACTGAAGTGGAACGAAGCAGTGACGCAATTCTTGTCTCTCTATTTTGTACCCCACAGAAATATCAAATACTCCCGCTCTGAACTACACTAGCAAAGCTGCATTTTGCACCCTGCAGCAAAACCAAACTGCAATCATGAATGACACCAGTTCTGCCAGAAAAACTACACTTTCTGTGGCATCTTCTGTAACTCCAGCTAATATCACTCTGGATTTACACATTTTCACACCTTCATGTCACAAGTATATTGGCAGAATTTTGTAGAAATATCTTGCCTGAAGCTGTCTGAGAGATTATATTACATCAACTCATTTATTAACGAAGCCATGCTAAAAATATTATGATGTTATCTGAGCTTAAAGGTTACTGATGCAATATACGTCTTCAGACATTTAATGTTCACTTAGAGCTGTGTGTGACACTCCACCTAAAAATAATGGAATACCTAAAGAATGATAAGAGAACTGACTTACCACTTGTACCATTTTGAGATATCTGGCATATCTTGGATCCTTGGCCACAGTTCTAACATTTTCTGTTACTACCTCTGTTTTCTGTAACCCTTCTTCATGTATATTGTTCTGCTGTAGACAAAGACGATAACACATTAATGGTTAGGTATGCAGACCAGAAGCATGGAGAGATTTCAATCCATAAAATTTGTAATTTACGGGTAAAGTGCAACTCTTCTTACATCAAGATTATCCTGATCTATGCTCATATTATTAGAGATCTCCAAGATGTATGAATACACAAAAACCAGCTCTTTCATTATTGACTTACAAGTGTGACTTTCTACTTGTAGTCATAATTTTAAGCCATTGCATAATACGTGAAAAAAAATAATTAGCCTACAATATTCCTGTTAAGTTTGTTGCATTTAATGAATAAAACAGACCTAAATTTTAACACTCACTTTATAAAAATGATTTTTTAAAGGATTATAGCTATCTATCTGCCCTAGTGGTCCAATGCCTTTTTTCCTCAAAATATTTATTTGATTCCCTGACAAATGTTTCATACAGATCATGTAGCTTTTAAACTATACTTTTTAGTATAAACCATTAACCTAAAGGATAACATAATGAAATCAAAGAATCCTTGAGAGTAATTAATTAAAAAAAAAGAAAAATTACAAAAAGCTGCAGTACTACTTAAAGGACAACAGAAAACCGTGTATTTGCTATTACACTAACCATTTGAAAGTAGCACTGGAAACCTCCTTTCAGAAATATCTGTCCCTACTGTAACATCGGAGAAGAGGAACATTTTAAAGAAAACAAAATAACTGGGAATAATTTTCTAACATGACTGAAACACGCAATGCTAACTGTCCGTTCTGTCTCCCATGTTGCTGGCTGCAAATTAGAATTACAATCTTTACCAGGCAGGGAAAGGCAGCAGAGTACTCCTATTGCCGCTCCACAGCAACTTCCACCAAATAAAAGGATGAACAGACATTGGAACTGGAGATTCAAAAAAACCAAACTATAATAGGAAACTGGGGAAAGAACTTCATCTACAAATGGGCCAGAAAGCCTCACTTAGTTGTGATCACAGGATTTAAGTCTGGGTTAAAAAACTAACCAAACACACACATACACAAAAAAACCCCAAACCAACAACAAAAAATTAACTGCAGGGAAAGGATCTTAATATTGATCACTTATAATAACTCACATTTTCTGTACATAGATGATAATATATAGAAAACATTGACTCTAATACCCTCTTTAAAATAAAGTATGCTAGAAACTCCAATTTGAGCTGAAAGCTCACATTCTAAAGGAAGGAGAAAAGAGCTGGAATTACAAGATTCAAACTGCTATTTTCATTCATGTTCTTCCCAGTCCCCTGACATAATTCACATTCATATTTTACTGTGATTGTGTGATAGAAGAAGAGGAAGGAGGCATTTACTATTAGAGCTGAGTTACTTCTAATTATTTAAGCCACATATTCAATGAAGTGTATACCCTTTTTTGTTTTAAGTCACTCGTTAAAACAGTTTCATTAGTGAAAAACATAGTTTTAGATCTTTACAGTTGATTGCTCTCTTCCAATAGACTTGCTTCTTCCACCTATTTCAAATGAGGCTAGAAACTAGACACAGAAAGGTATATTACTTCAGTGTATTAGTTTTGCTTCATTACTTACTCCAGATTGAGGTGATACAGCTGTCTGTTGATCCGTAGTAGCTTGTGCCACAGGACCGTTTGTAACACTATTCATATTTGCACTGGACACTTGAAATTTAACATCTTCTAGGCCAGGAATAGAGGATAGCTGAATGTACAAAACATCAAATAAGCAATGAGCAGATCATTAGTCTATGTGTACAATAAAATCTGCTTTATGCTGCTTACCACATATTCCCCAGGCAGGTTTCACGTTAGTAAAATAGTAACTTTTTACCACTAGTTTTGGTATTTTGAGTGGCAAAAAAAAAAAAAAAAAATTTCTATTCAGGTGGCTTCTACAACAAAACCCCCAAATCACTCCATTAGAACTTTCACTGTTAACATGAGGTTGCAGTGTAGAAAAGACTTCAACATCTTCCCAGCATTTCGCTACTGCACTTACCAGCTACACAAGAGCTGTGCCATCTTCTCTGCTACTTCCTCTACAGTGAAAGAAATCATGACAAGAACAGCTCTATTACCTAACAGATGAGTGACTGGTTACAGATTTTGCAATTTTCCGCATCTTTCACTCTTTTTTAAGGAAATGCTGAGAGTGGATATTAAATGTGCTGCATATTTATTTGAAGGAAATTCTATTTAATATGACTATAAAGAATTCTGCAAAAATTATCAATATTGATCATTCCTAAACGTTTTGAAATAAATAAGAGTTAGTAAGCACTGTTTGTACTACTACAGTATTTTTCTCACAAAGATCTTAATGAACGGTTTCAAAATGTCCTACCCCTGATCCCAGAAAAGCCAACTGAAATTGCTTCCATCATTATTGAAAAAACTGTACAGTGAGTATTTTTTTCACGGAATCACAGAATCACGGAATCTTCAGAGTTGGAAGGGACCTCTAGAGATCATCTAGTCCAACTCCCCTGCTAAAGCAGGACTGCCTAGAGCACGTTACTCAGGACTGCATCCAGGTGGGTCTTGAAAATCTCCAGAGAAAGGGACTCCACAACCTCCTTGGGCAGCCTATTCCAGTGCTCTGGCGCCCTCACCGTAAAAAAGTTTTTCCTCATATTTGATCGGAACTTCCTATGTTCTAACTTGTGCCCATTGCCCCTAGTCCTGTTACTGGGAACCACTGAAAAGAGCCTGGCTCCATCCTCCTTAAACCCACCCTTTAGGTACTTGTAAACATTAATAAGGTCTCCCCTCAGCCTTCTCTTCTCCAGGCTAAAGAGTCCCAGCTCTTTTAGCCTTTCCTCATAAGGGACATGCTCCAATCCCTCAATCATCTTAGTTGCCCTTCGCTGGACTCGCTCCAGCAGTTCCCTGTCCCTCTTGAACTGGGGAGCCCAGAACTGGACACAGTATTCCAGTTGTGGCCTCACCAGTGCAGAGCAGAGGGGGAGATGACCTCCTTTGACCTACTGGCCACACTCTTCCCTATGCAGCCCAGGATTCCGTTGGCCTTTTTGGCAACAAGGGCACATTGCTAGCTCGTGGATAATTTACTGTCTATTTTTGGTTTGGGGGTTTGTTTTTTTTTCACTTTTAGCAAATTAAATGATAATACTCGACTATAAATTATATCCTCTTGTAATTTTAGCTAAAGATACACCAAACACATTACTGTTAGCTTAGATCCAATTCAGGTCACATTTCAATATCAAAAGGTTTACAAGGCATCTATCTAATTACTTACACCAGTTGAAATCCTTACAGTTTGGTAACACTTAGAAAGATACTTTTGCTTTATAAAGGGGGCAAAAATAGCTTATTAGAGTTTCGATGGCAAATGCAATTTTTTTACTGCAACCCTGCAAGACAAGTTGCACATTTGAGTATCTGAAAACTTCCCTCCATTTTCTTAAAACCAAACATTGCAATAAAACCAACACAAGTAAGCTGCCATGTAGTTCAGCTGCACTTTCAAGATCCAAGTGCTCCCTTCCCGTTCAATATGCTTAACAGACAAAACCAACATTTCCACTGTGTGCTGTTGGTTCCTTTCTTCCATATCAACCACATTTTCAAATGTTACAAAATAGAAGCGGCAAGGCATGCAAAGAGAGAATTCCCCATGTGAGCACTTTGTATTAGCTCCTTCAAATCATTATGAAAACTTATTCGCTCAATTCAGACTATGAAAAGGAAGCTAGTTCATGCAATCTAGGATGCTGCCACCGTTAGAAGACAAAGTCTGTACACATACCTACCTTTGCATCCAAAATATTGAGTGTTGTTTCAATTTGTTGGATACGGAGAGAAAGTGCTGACAACTTCTAGAATAGAAAACAATTAGGACGTGAAAACACTCCCATAGGCCACTTGTACATATAAAACAGTTCATATCTAGCTAAACAAAATCACTTTTGTGTTCTACCTGCTGAAGGCTGAGTAGAGTGTAAATTATATGATAACATTATGAAAAAAATGAAGTAATGACATCCCTTTGTAGTAGTTACAGTGGTACAAATTTTAAATAATTTTAGTAGGCAGTTAGTTTTCCCAAATAATGACTGACAGAAATGAAGACAAACTAAGTACAAAAGAAAGCCAAAGTAAATAGGGTATTATTTTGGGCAACTGGAAAATAATGGTAGACATACTGTACTCTCACAGTTACCAAAACATCTTTCTTCAAAGCTTTTTCCAAATGTGGAAGGTGAAAAGATGTGATATGTGTGTGTGTGTAACAGAGCAAATACAAAGTAGAAAAATCTGATAAAGAATACAGCAGGTGATTGAAAGTCCTATATAGTCAAAATGCACAGTGAATCAGAACTAACCAGAAGCTTTATATGCTCCAGGTGCACCTCAATCAAATTTTTACACTTTTTTTTTTTTTTAAAAATACAACTTAAGTTTTTTCTAAATTACTCTATAAGAACTGTCACTCTTTTAACTAATCACTACCATACTCCACCAGACCTGTCCAAGTGAAGTTGGCTAGCACGCTGGCTGGCAGGTATGTACCACTCTGACAGCTTTCTGGCACGTTGGCAAGATTCTGCCTGGCTCTGAAGCAGAACTTTAACACCCTAAGAAAATGGCAGTTTTGCCAATATGCTAGAAAAAGTAAAAAGAGACTGACAGGAGTTAGACTTTTTGGATAGTGCACTGACTTGTTTACAGATGGTTCTTTGTTCACGAAGAGGAGTTAGTTCCTACTGAAAGAAACTGTGCCCTACATGTAAGTTGGGGAAAGGGGAGGACAGATGTACAGAAGACAGTTATATAACTTTACGGGTCAGTTTAACTAGACAAGAGCCAAGAAATTTAGAGTTAAGGATGGTGTCAGTCCTAATTTCAAACTTCTTGGCTTCCGTTGATTTACACCGGGACCTTTCACACTAAAAAAAGTTCTGAACTTCATAAATAGAAAAAACTTTTCAAGGAGTTTATAAAGCAACTATTTAGTCTCTTGGGTAACAACACGTTTAGGTTAACTAGTAACTATTATTAAGTAGACTTCACAGCGTTGCTGCGTGCTCAAGATGGCTTTAAATATGTAGTTCTGACTTCCATAATGCCTATGTAAGAGGTAATATTGAGATCATGTGACAACTGAGTTTTGGACAACTGACAACAGCATCACCAGGCAGTTACACTGTCCCATATATCAAGTTACAATAATTTTAAAAATCTAGAGAAAAGTACTTTTTTTCCTCTGAAGCTCCATATGTTGATGTGGTAGCCAAATTTTATACTTGTCACGGGTCTGGCTCTAAACTTTACCAACAAAAAACAGAATTTCTCAGATTACATGGCTTAGTCTAATTGGATTTGACTGCTGACCTAGCCCTGCTGGCTAGGGCTGTATAGTAGTCTTTGTTGAATAAACCAGCGAACAGTTACAAAAAAAGCCACTAATGACAAAAAGGTTAAGCTCAGAGCCACATTAGAAAAACCCCTTTCTACAAGAGAGGAAGCGCTCTTGTCCTGTTCAGTGGACAATTCTAGTCCTGTCCGTCTGGTATATTTCCATTGACACTAAAGTCACCACAAAAACTTATTAACATTAAATATTTTTATTTTTCTCTTTTTAACAAGACACTAAAATTAAATGCTTCACGTTCCATACTAATCACCTGCCAAAAATGTCTTTTTTTTCACGCATCAAAATTATTTATATTCAGAGCTTACTGTATCACCCTTTTAAATTAAAGGTGGTAAAATCTGAAAGCAAGTTTTGATGCAATAGCCTAGGACACAGATGAGGGGGATACCGACTGTCAAAATGGATTCAGCACCACAGGAATATGACATCCTTCTTCCAAAATAAGATGATATCCACAGATGGAGCTGCTCAGAAGAAATTCCAAGTACCAAAAAGTTCAAAGACTGTGCCAAACGCGAAAGTTTAAGGAAACACGATTAAGTGTGCTATAATCAGCAGTTCATGTGGATATCTTGGGGAAAAATCTGTCTTAAGCACTGATTCAAGAGAAACCTTGAACAGAAAGCAGACTAAATTTTTTTGGTTTAAGCTACCAGTATTATTGCATCAAAAATATTTAAGGGAATGGTTCTCATTTCTAGGATTTTTTTCATTGTATAAACTGACAGCTGGGAAAATAAAAAACATACCTCTTCACAAACGGTAGAAAAGCGGTTGAGAAACTGCACTGTGTGAACCACAAATTGGTTTAGAAATGCTACAGTTCTTTTCTGCTGAATAGCAGGAACCTGCATTAAATAATACAAAAAAAATTGATTATTTTATATGTACTATATATATATATACACACTATAAATAGATGTGAATTCTCATATTTGAATTCAAAGACCTGTTAAAACATGGAAATGTTTTAGAAAAAAATTATTTTTGAAATCTACCTTAAGTGTGCTTGCTTTGAATGCATATGCATATAAACAATTTATAATATATATGTAAGCATACATGTATACTAATCCTTTTTCTCTAAAAACCGAGTAACATGACAGTTGAAAAGTTGCAGGATACACAAAAAAGGCAACAAGACCGACATACATGAAGGACTGTTATCTTATTTAAGAAAACACTTTAAGATGAAATTGTGAACTTTCCTGAAAATCAGTGTTAAAATCTTTAAAAAACAGAGAGGAAATCGGAATCTTTCCTTCTGAAGCTTAGAAAGGAAAAGCAAACTTGCTCATCCCTAAAATACTCAGTTACAACCAACACCATAAACAAAAATAAAGAGTAGTGAAATTGCTGTCTCAGTCTTTAGTGGCTACCTATACTTCCTATTTGCAAGCACAGACTACCCTAAAATTACACTTTGGTGTCACTCCTCCAAGTCAGATCCAACGCACACATACTTTTCAGACTAAAAGGTAGAATGTTTTGTTTGTCAAAAAACAGTCCGGTGCTTATAACGTAACAGACAGTTGGCATTTTTATTTAAACTGTTCTACAAGACTGGAATCAGAAACATTCACACGAATGTTTATGTATAAAATTATAGCGCCTCAGGGTTAATTACCTTGGACAATTGTTTAAGTCTTAAACTTCACACAGGAAATTACTCTATGGAGTCGTAATTGGTTAAAGTGAAGGATTTACAAGGAAAAATATTTGCAGCCAAGCTTCAGCTACGCTGTACAACAGTTTGTGAATATAGTGACTCTCTGGTCTTCACCTCTTTTTTGGTCTTCCATTTGTCAGCGTGGCCGTTCGCTACACTTCGCCAATCTTAAGACGTCCTGATTTTCTGTGAGATTTTTGTCGCTCCTAACTCAAGTTTTGAGTCTGTGCATCTGTACGGCAGGGTTTGCTAAAGTTCCATTCTGCAGCTCCCAAACTGTGAGACAGTGCTTATGGCCTTATCAGAAATGCATGGGGTAGCACAGAGGATGGAGGGATCGCTGGGGCAATTGGAACCATCCTATTTTTATGCTCTGTATTAGAGAAAGCTAAGAGGATGTTTTGCGTCATTAAAAGGCACGTATAAGCAGCTTCGGACGGGATTTGCCTCACAGTTCTAAGACTGAAGTGGCTGAGCTCTTAAATATAACACTATCACACTGGAACTTGGAGCAAAACTCCGTTGGAAAACGTTAATACCGCGCTCCTGGGGACAAGAGGAGCCGCCTCGTCCGCCCGCGACCCCGCCGCGGGCACTCGGCGGCCGCTACAAAGGCAGCCCCCAGCACACCGCCCCACGAGCCGCTCTCCGGGCCCCGGTGGGGCCGCGGCCGGGCCGGGCAGCGGAGCGAGGGGCGGGTGGGGGTGACAGGCCTCGCCGAGCACCAGGGCCAGCGCAGCCGCCGCCGGGGGAGGAAGCGGGATAGCCCCGGCCCCCCGGGCGACCGCAGCCCGTACCTTGGTGAGGTCGATGCCGGAGCCCACGATGGGCAGCCCGTCCTCGTCCATGCCCGCCGGGCCGCGGCGGCGGGACGGAGGGGCAGCCCCGCACCCCGGAAGCCGCCGAAGCTCCGCCAGCGACCTCTTGACCGCGGCCCGGAAGCAAAACCTGCGCTCCAAGGAGCGCCGTGCCCTGCCCGTCGGGGGCCGCGCATGCGCAGTCTCCTCTCCCAGCGCAATGCACCACGGGAACTGTAGTCCGAGGGAGGGAGGCGATGAGGCGGTGTGGCCGGGTCTCCTCGCCCTGCGGAGGGCTTCCTTCCCCACCCCGCCTCCCGCTTCTTTGTGACCCGCCCCATGGTGGCCATGTGCTGCTGAAGTATCAATGCCCTGCTTTTCCCAAAACTTGTGTAGTTTGTTGGTCCCTGCCGCAGAGGGGCCCCGGATAGGCTGCAGCGGGGCAGCGGCGAGGCGAGGGGGACTGCGACTGTGGTCCTGCTTCAAATCACAGAATCATCGAATGGTTTGGGTTGGAAGGGACCTTAAAGATCATCTTGTTTCAACCGCCCTGCCGCTGGCAGGGACACCTCCCACTAGACCAGGTTGCTCAAAGCCCCATCCAGTCTGGTCTTGAACACCTGCAGGGACCAGGCATCCACAACTTCTCTGGGCAACCTGTTCCAGTGTCTCGCCGCCTTCACAGTAAAGAATTTCTTCCTAATACCTAATCTAAATTTCCTCTTTTTTAGTTTAAAACCGTTACCCCTCGTCCTGTTGCTCCACTACCTGATAGAGTCCCTCCCCATCTTTTATGTAGGCCCCCTTTAGGTACTGGAAGGCTCCTGTAAGGTCTCCCTGGAGCCTTCTCTTCTCCAGGCTGAACCCCAACTCTCTCAGCCTGTCTTCATAGGAGAGGTGCTCCAGCCCTCGGATCATCTTCATGGCCCTCCTCTGGACGCGCTCCAACAGGTCCATGTCCTTCTTATGTTGGGGATTCCAAACCTGAACATAAGTACTCCCATGGATTCACACCAGTGTGAACATCACTACACAGCTGCGGGGCAAGGCCCTGGGTAATGCAGGTTGTGAAGATAAAGCGTCTTCCCCAGTAGCCAGACATCAAGGGAGTAATGAGAGAAGGCAGTGACGAAACTGGTTTTGTGCTTTTATGGATCGTTTGGGTGATGAAGCACCATGCTTTGAATATGGAGAATAAAAATAACAAGCACTGAACGACCCTGGGATCTTCTGAAAAAGACAAAAGCACGGCTGTAGTCACATAAGGAAAGATTCCTGTACTGTAATGCTACGCAAAAGGAAAAAAGGGGGCATGGTAAACCTAGCTGTGGCATGTCTAATGTGTTTGTTCCATTCAGCAGTATCTATCAGTGCTTTCACTTGATCCTCAAGCTTAGGGTATAAGTAGGTCTGTTCCTCTTCAGTCGAGAAACCTCAGAGGTACCAGGCTCCAAGAAAAGGGGGAATAGTCTGTAGGTTTGCAAATGTTCCTCTGGAAGAATTCCCTAACTGGAAAATAACCAACCTGTTTTTTTCTCTCTCTATGGAGAGTCGGGAATGGCTATTGCATATAGATCATGCATCTAACCCCCAGGCAGATCAGCTATGAATGAAATATGAGAAATGACCTTTAAATTCCCAAAGACATGGTGCCAGACAGAGCATTACGCACACTTGCATTTGTTAGTAAACCCCAACTTGAACAGTATATGGAAATTGCATCTGTTGGGTTATTCCATGAAAACTATCGTTGACTTTAAGAATTTATTCTCATGTTAGCCAGGAATATTCAATTCAGAAAAGAATCTGTCCTTTGGAAAAGGGATGGGATGTCACTGTGATCATGGATGTCTGGGCTAAGTCTTGGAGAATCTATGCAAAGCAATGAAAAATCCTAGAATGATGATGTGTGCTATGTTTGTTATAACATTGGAACAAAAGATTACCAACAGCTCAAGCTGTTAAGTAAAACCTTACTTCATTTAAATTCTGAGGTTGTGTACTACTGGAAGGCAAGACAAATCAGGGTGATTTGGGGTCCCTGTTGACAGTAGTGAATCCAAATAGAGTGTAGTGGAGGAAATAGTTGGTGTAAATTCTTCATGGCTACATCTAAATACTACTACATTTAATAAAAAAAAAAATCAAAATTTACAACAGTTAAGAATCTACCATAGTCAGTATGAAGCTTGTCATGTGATGAGATCAATAAAAACACACTAATTACTTTAATACCTTGAAGATCAGAACCCCAATGTGCTATGCTAATTTTGGTTTAAAATTTAACAAAATTCTCAGTTTACTTCCAAATTATTTCAGTTTGCTAAGCATTTTACAAACTCATACACAGAATCCACGGTAGCTGTACACTGAGCACTGAGATCTGTTACTCAAGTTTACATAAAATGCTCACTTACGTACTGAAGCTGCTTTATTTATTACTAACCTGCTGTCATATACACATTCTTATTCCTCTCTTACTAAAACACTATAGCAAAGCCTTTTTGCCCATACTGTCTGAATTATTGAACAACCTGTCTTTCATACTATGTTTTGGAGCACTGAAATGCAGTTGGATATTTCTCACATTTCGCAAAGGAAGGACAGGGGGTTAGCCTACAAAGTTCAGTAGGTTTAATCTAGTTTATAGGAATTGTGCAAATTTTTGTTGGGTAAAGGAGCCGTTTGTTTAAATTATCTAAGTGAATTATCTTACCACCTTAATTATCTCAAAAAACTCCCTGAATTATATTCAAGAAGAATTAATCTCATTTACCATAAAGTGTCCGTAATACATGTTTTCCAGGCAATGCCACAGAAATTTAATAATGTAAATGATTTGTCAAATCTTATCTGAATCTCTTAGTCTGTAGAGCTAGACAAGAAACCTCACAAGAATATGCTCTTCTGTGAACTCTCTGGTACTTCCTGCTTTTAATTTGGCCAAAAATACTGCATAGGAAAGTGCAACACAGCACTTTTTCTCCCAGCTGGAATTAGGAAATGCAGGGTATGAAAAGTGAAAAACAGAGAGTAGAGGAAAATGATCCAAAATTTCCAAAACCTCTTAAAAATGTTTTAATTGAACTGGTTTGTTAAACTGGAACTGTTAATGATTGAACCCCTAATGGGAGGATTTATAAAAAATAATAGAGTGATAATATCTAGATTTACAGTGTGTGTGATTTGAGAATGTATTTTGTACCAGCACCCATACTGGATGATAAATGTCAAATTAAGGAATAAATACTGTACAGTACAAAACTGATGGCAGTTTATACCCTATGTATGTGTCTACATATATATATATGCAGGCATTTAAAGACACAGTCATGTAGCTCCACCTTTCAGTGAAGGAAAGATCAAAGACTGTTTAACAATTACTGAAATGCAGTTCAGCTGAACATTAGTATTTTGAAGATGTTAACCTTAGAGATGCTGAGGCTAACTTGGAGGGCAAAAGCTGCGTGTACAGAAAACTGATCAAAGCTTTGTCTTCATCATTAGTAAAAAGTATTTTGTCTTGTGATTAGCGTACACTAAAAAGTAAAGGCAAGAGCATGGGTTTCAAAGCACTGAAACTGATCTGCTACATGTATTTTTATATTGCACAAAATCGGAGCCTCTTGTCAATTGCAAAACAAAACTGCACAAGCTGAAGAAACTGGCAAGTGCTACTGTAACATACAATCTTCCTATGCATTTTGTATGCTTATATACTGTTACAGGTCCCAAGAGACAATATTCTGTTAGACTCAGCACAGAACTCAAATAGCTATACAATTGAGAGGCAAGTTAAACAGAAACAAAAAGCTGATCCAAAAAAATTTCCAGACATTGTGTCACCTGATCCTCCATAGGGGCAATAGTTGTTTTTACTAAGGTGGTCCAATGAACAGCTGAAAAGGTCAGAGTGTGGATTAACATTTTTTTGATTTCCCATGGGGTCTTCTAAATCCATGCTTGCAAAGGGTATTCTGGCAAAGTTACCTATATGAAACTGATAGTGCCTCAATGATTTTTCCCTCAACTGAATTAAAAAAAAAAAAGGTCTATCTCAATAACTTAGGCATGTCAGAATATGTACAAATTTAACAAACAGAAGGTTCAGAGAATTATCAACCCTTGACAGATAAATAGGTTGAGAAATACAAATGTCAGGTGTTATGTAGGTTCATTTAAAAAAAAAAAAGGAAATTAAATGATAAATGGTTTGCAGTTCTCTGAAAATGGCTCGTCAAGTTTCAATTTTCCAAATACTTTGCTAAGGCAACATCAGAAGATTAATTATTTTGTTGTGTATGGAAGAACATGGGGAACATCCTAAAAACATTATCTGGTCATTTTATATTTTTTTTTCTAAATACCCATTTTATACTGGAAAGAAGTAACACAAAGAGCCTTGAACTTGGCAAGATTATTCCAATCCTTGGTAAATAGTTTCAAGTAATCCTTAAAAACAGAGTATTAAAACCAAGCATCCTGGCTTCCAAATTAACTACAGAACAAAAGAATTTCTGCCTTTTGCCCCCTTGGTTTTGATCAATTCTAAATACAAAAAGTCTTAGTCAAAATGCACCTGCACATACCTAATGCAAATTGCCTTTGTCAATATGGGTACTGAGTATAGTATATGATATACACTAAGACAGGGAACTACTGGAGACAGTCCAGTGGAGGGCTATGAAGATGATCAAGGGACTGGAGCATCTCTCTGATGAGGAAAGGCTCAGAGACCTGGGGTTGTTTAGCCTGGGGAAGAAAAGACTGAGAGGGAATCTCACCAATGCTTATAAATATCTAAGGGGCAGGTGTCAAGAGGATGGGGCCAGACTCTTTTCAGTGAAAGCCCGATGACAGGACAAGGGGCAACAGGCACAAACTGGAACGCAGGAAATTCCATCTCAACATGAGGAAAAACTTCTTTACTTTGAGGGTGACGGAGCACTGGAACAGGCTGCCCAGAGAGGTTGTGGAGTCTCCATCTCTGGAGACATTAAAAACACACCTGGACGTGTTCCTGGGCAACCTGCTCTAGGGGAACCTGTTTTGGCGGGGCTGGGAGGGGGGGTGTTGGACTAGGTGATCTCCAGAGGTCCTTTCCAACCCCTGTCATTCTATGTGATTCTGTGCTTTCCTGCATAGCTAGGTGCTATGTAAAGCTTTGCTCTGAGAGTGGACAGAAAAAAAAAAAAATCTCTTTCAGTTTCATGACACATCCCGAAGGATAGCAGTGGCCCAGTACAGTCCTTCCTCTCAGACCCACAAAAACTTTTAGCTGTGTCTACGAGCCAATTAAACCTACCGTTAAACCTGTACTCTGTGGTCAAACTGTGGATATGAGATGAACAAAGTGCTGTATCTTGAAACATCCTCCAGTCTGCTTATTTTGCAGTTTAAGCACACACCCATCAAGACTGGAGCATCTTCCAAATCCATCTTAAAGTTAACAAGTTGTATAAGTTCCACTTTCCTACACACTGGGATTTCCTTTTGGTTGCATGTATTCAGTCAGTTGCTTTTAACTCTCTACTGCCTAAGCCAAAAAAGGGAAAAACATATTTTATGGCTCTTAGTCAGCCAAACCCACGTTGCAAACACTTTGTGTGTATCTGGCAAAGAGAACATGTGAGTGTTCTATATTACATGGACTCCAAGGATCTGAGTCTTACATTAACACCAGTTATTTGCATCTCCCTGGAAAAGGTCTCCTGGATGGTGGCAGGGAGAGGACGAGTGGGACTGCTGCTCAGCGCAGAAGGTGTATTAGACACAGCAAGTCCACGTGCTGCATTACAAGGGAGGAGTGGTGAAGGTGCCTACACCATGGCTGCTTATCCGCACTGTGAAAGCTTCACTTGTACGATGGTGCATCATTTATGTGTGTTCTGCATCAAATAGCCTTCTGGAGGGAAATAATAATTTAAAGCACAAATAATACATTTTGCCTAGAAATAATCTGTCACCTGTAATGAATATGGAGATTTCCAGAGAACACAGGGCAAGTTCAAACAGCAACGAGCAGCTGAAGGCCTCCCACGAAAGGAACCTTCTGTCGTACAAGCTACTGCATAGCATCTAGAGAGAGGTGGGGCCTGGATGTTCATATCTGTTAACTGAAAGCTGAATGTAGTGGAAATTGCCTCAACATAGGAAGAAGCAGTCTGAAATTTTCAGCAGATATCAGACCAAGGCATCCTGTCTTCAGTTAAAATATTGAAATAAGAGTTTTACTAGGATTACCACCACTTCCACTTTACAATGTAGCATTTTGAGATGGTTTTAGGATGCAATCTTTGCATCAGTTTTGGCCAAGAAAATGATCAGAAACTTCTGACCTATAAAGATTTAATGAAAACATTTTTGAAGTGTTCACATACAGCTCTGTCATGAAAATCAAAGGAGGCCTATTTTTATCTCTCATTCCATGATCAAAAACATAACACATTGTTTCCTTTTACTTTGCAATTCCTTCCAGTTCTGAGGGAGGAAGACATCTCCCCCCAGGAGTCTCAGGAAAAAGACATACACAGGTAAAGGAAAAGCTCAGATGAACTGCAGCGTGGTGTTTTAGCTCAAAACTAATGACTAACTGGACAGAGATAGAAGGGTATGCTGGAACAGGATCAAAGGTGAATTGAGATGATACCAAAGGCACAATGATGCTATTTGGGAAGATGCAGCTCCTAGCCCTTGCTCCAGGACCATTGCTTGTAAGTACAGTCCCCCACAAACTGTTACAGGATAAATCCAAGAGGCACTGGACAACTCCAATGTTAAGACAAGCAGTGAGATGCTCAATGAAGTGGCACAGTCAAATGCAAACCATTTGGTCCCATCCTGTATGTCCACAGAAGACTGTCCACAGAAAACACCACAGCAAAGATACGGAGAAGACTGCTACATGATTCTTGGTTGCATACTAAATAGTTACTAACTTTTGAGACCCATTTGCACTTTTACCAACTTCTCTGTGCTACTTTGCTTGTTCTGCACTTTTGGTGTTTTCTTATAGCCAGCAGGGATACCCAGAAGAGTTTTATAAAGTTTTCTTTTTTTATTATTAAATCTGTTTTGGTTGCGCTGTATGTGGGTGGGTAAATGATTTGGACAAAAAGAAGGGGGTCAAAAGGTTGCATGCAATCGATTCCGACTGGACACTACCGTAATACCAAAATATTTATCCTCATTTAAGTCTGTTGGATACCCTTACACCAACATTACTTACCCTGTCTTTGTGGCATCCAGCTATTGCATTTAATAGTTTCCCTGCTTTCTGTACAAGGATCTCAAATACCGCTTTAATAATTACCTCTTTCATTGAAAGCCTAGAAAAGTGAGTGGTCTTTCTGATTTCAGTATTTTGGACTCCTCCAATTTCTAACTATATAAGGTGTTTTAATTTGGGATTAAATTAGCAGAAATAAATTCTGTGAGAATTTCAGGGTTTGTTTCCTTAGTAAGGATAACTGGGGATCAAGTTGCAGCAGATGGTAACCCCACTGGAGAAAGTAAAAAAAGTCTTCCAAATAGTTTGGAATTGTCCAATTATATCACAGTTTATGGAGACAGGGATATTATCAGCTGCGAAAGTGAAAACTCATGATCTATGCTAAATACTGCTTTTTTGGTTGGTTTGGCAATATTAAAGAATAGTGAGAATGTTAACGCAGAAGAAAATTATGATAACACAAAAGAAGCCTTTCTTGTTTAGAAGAGGGCAAACAAATTCAATTTAAAGTACACATGATAATCCTAAAAGGTTTAAAAGACCTCCCAGGGTTATAACAGTATCAATTTAGTTACTATAGAATTTTTCTAAAAGTATTTCACATTGATAAACACAATCCAAGGATTATAGCGTCTTGGAACAGGTGGTAAGCCGTTTGTTGGCGACTCATGTAAATCTACAAATGCAGACAGTAAAAGTTCATCTTCGTTTGCTTGCCTGCAGGTATTAAATTTTTTTTTGCATTAGAAGGACTTTTTTTTTTTTTTTTTTAAATTAGTCCATAAGCCAGAGTTACTTAAACCCTTAACAGGTATCAGTTAAAGGAACATGCTTTAAAAGTAGAATAGTACTTAACAGAAAAAAGGAATGCAACTTTTCCAGAAAAAGAAGCCTTAGAGGACTGCTTTACACATGTAGCTTTTTAAAGGGGACAGTCAGTAGAACACCTTTGTGAGTAAAATAAACAGAGCTTTAAAACCTTTAGGAAATTAAGTCCTCTTTCCTACAAAGGATGAGATTCAATAGACAATACTGAAAACAGATTAATCTATAAGGAACTTTATATTCATCTTTTAGGTAAATTTTGGTGGCAGTTGGAAAGCAAAATTTCTCAAGGATAAGAAATGAGGAGAAATAAAATATGGTCTTACTTTTTAAAAGATTACTGTAATCTTACTTTTTGCTATCCTAATTCTGAATTGGTTGTATGTGTCTATCATAAATAGGGGCAAACAATGGAATATTTTAAAATCTAACTACTGCTAGGAACGATGGCTATGATGCTCTAAGGAGCTGTTACACTAGCTGAACATCTTGATATCACTTCACTTGCAAAAGCATGCAAAAAGGATACTGAAGAGAGGAGTTGTCTCCGTCTTACTCTTTCCTCTTTTACTTAATTTCTAGGTCTTGTATGGGAGGCGCAAGAAAAATACGGTTCTAGAAAGCAGAATGTCTTTGATTTTCCTATAAAAGGCTTTAAGTAAAAGGCTGTAAACAGAAACAAAACGCACTCTATTTGGCATAGTTGAAGTAAATCCCTCTATCATCTTAAGAGAAATAATACTTCTTAAAATTATTATCTGATTATACCATTAGCTTCTTCACTGTTAGTGGTAACTAGTTTATTCAGCAAATACATTGACAGACAACATTTTATGACAGTACATTATTGCATTTCTTTCAAATAAGATAGTGATGGTCGGGAAAGTTAATACAGACACAGGCGTTCTTTCTGTAGGTAGTCTGGACAATTTCAAAGTATTTGAGCTGTGTTAACTGAGCAAGATTGCCAGACTGAGATTGCTGGATACAAAATCTCTTCAAAAAAACCCAAACACTTTCAAAAATTAATTTCACACCAAATGCCACATTAGAAAAGTGTACATTTTATTTTAAGGGAAGTAACCAAGTATCAGATGTATGATAACCGATTTTACAAAAGCTCTTGTATTTGCAAGCTAAAAATGAAACAAAAATTACAAAAGCTCTTGTATTTGCAAGCTAAAAATCAAACAAAAATGTTTCATATTTTACTTGTTCCTTTCTTATGGTCTCCAAGTGAATAAATACCAGTAGAAAGAGTAAATTCCTTCGCTTTACTAGAAAAGAGATATTATGCTGTAAAGTTGCATATTGAAGGCAAATGCTTATTTTACATTTCAGTTACCCAGAAGAAAATTTTATGATCTCCTCCAACTGCACATAATGGAAGAGTTCTATGCCATGTCAAACCAGATCCTACAGCTGCAGTGCCAGTAAGAATGGGCTTTAATAAAAAAAAAAAAAA
>VYZM01011884.1:32037-47688 GCA_013398915.1 Dromas ardeola | reverse complement strand
ATTGAAGACAACATTAAAAAAAAAAAAAACACAATAAGAGTTACCATTGGCTTTCCTTCACATTGCCTAGAGAAAGGCCTACACAAAATAACTAAGACATAAGAGTACCATGTAAACAAATACACTAAAGATTAAAAAACCCTAAAACCAGAAAAAAACACTGCAATACATTTTGAGACTCTAGTTAATTTAGTTTCCAGTTATATCAAACCTTTCCCCCAAAATCTCTGTCCAGGGAGCAAAACTAACCTTCTAATGGACTGGCATTTGTTGTACGTACAACAGAGAAGGCTGAACTTGACCATGACGGATAAATAAATTCAGAAAGTCCTTCTCTATGAAGCAACATGAGCCACGGCACAAGTAACTGAACTGAACTCAGAAAAGAATCAAAGGGCAAATACATTCAGAGATAAAGTGGAAGATGAGTCAACTGTACATTCTTTTCTATTACACACACAAAAAGAGAGGAAGATGATGTAGTTTAAGGAATAATAAAAAAAAAAAGAAAAAGAGAGGGGGATGGATGACTCCTTTTCAGTTTTTTAAAATAACAAGCCAATCCAGCACTTGATGACCATAAGAAGTTGCCACGCTGGCATTATAAAGAGCCTGACGCTATCAGTAATCTTTCAGTTCAATATGAGGATGAAGCATGAGGTATTTATCAATCAGATGAATTAACTTCTTAGCAGTCAGAGATAATTTTTAGCATGCATATAAGACTAGTGGCTTTTACCAGGATGGTATTTTGCATGAAATACTTCAAGAAACATCAGATAGTGTCAAAAACTACCAACAGCGGAGGGGTGTCTGTTAAGCTCTTGCTGTTTTCCAAACATTTCCTGTGTTCTTTTTGCAGAGGCTTCATTAAGTATCAGAACAATATGATTTGTACATCTGAATCCCTGCAGCCTCCTATGTGTTTCCAAATCATAATGAAAAAGCCAGCATTATTTTTTTTTCCCTTAACAGTGGTGCACAGGGAGTTGCAGACACAGTTCTCATTAGCAAAGTGGGATGCATGTGTTCCTACACAGAATGCAAATGTTCAAAGAAGTATATAGTGCTTTATCGTTTTAAGGAATTAAATGAAATATTCCTTAAAGCTACCATAAAAGATTTTGTCTTATTCATTAAACATGCTTTTATGATACCAAGAAATGGATGAGCAAATTACTTTAATTACACATAAATATTATATAAAATGTTGAAATTGACATAGGAAAGATAGATCATGAAGAAAAACCAACCAGATTTGAAGGAAAACAAGTAGATTAAATCAAAGAGGTGATTTTCTTCTCTGTCATGATCAAGTTTGCCTTTCAGCAGAAATGTATAAATACCCTAAATTTGGGGGTCTTATGTATACACAAGATACTTACTTTTATTTATTTTTACTTCAATTGTACA
The DNA here is from genome assembly GCA_013398915.1 of Dromas ardeola. Classification (NCBI taxonomy): domain Eukaryota; kingdom Metazoa; phylum Chordata; class Aves; order Charadriiformes; family Dromadidae; genus Dromas; species Dromas ardeola. Next base: position 46,275 of record VYZM01011884.1, on the reverse strand, counting down.
CAATATGTTAACACATGACATAAAAAAAATTGATTCAAATTTTTGTTTAATATAACAGTAATTATTTTAGCTATTTCCTCTACCAGTATTTTACCATTTTCTTTGAATTTTGCAATCAAATTTTAAAAATAGTTTTATTTCTATTTTTTAAGAGAGTAGAGCAATTACGAAATGGATAAAAAGAATGCAATACAGGAAACTATCCTGCGAGTTCCTCAATATTAGTTTACTATATATTACAGTATAGAATAAACAAAATTTGAAAATTACAAGATCCTGCCAAAGATATAAATTAACTATATGCTTGTGAACAGCTTCACCTATCTTGTAACATAGCGATCCTTGGGACAAAATGAAGGAACAATATAGGATATTGGATTTGAATTTTTCAATCAACTTTTCAGATGTAATTTTAGCTACAGGAATTCTGATCTTTACTATAAATAGAGTTGTGAGTAACTGCAACATAGTGGGTTTTAAGAGTCTCCCAAAGGTGTCTTCTTTCAGAAAAGTAATTCTTTTTAAGGTTATCTTAGTTTTGAGATTCTCAGTGCAGAGAAACGCAAGATTACTAAAGTGTACAGCATAATTACATACCAACACCTCTTCACTTGTCTATGAACGCACACGCTACTTTTATTTACAACTACATAACATAGATAGCTACTGCAATTATCGTTATGCAAGAGTATTTTTAAATCAGTTCTACTTCACACCTGGGAAAAAGTCTTGTGTTTTGAGACCAACAAGGCAACAAAGACTACATGCAAGAAACAACAAGAATTCCTCAATGACGTAACAGCAATTTAAAGGTAAGAACGTTGAATATATCACCACAGCCTCTTCAACCAGTGACTTACACTGTCTTCCAATGAAAATAACTGAACCCAGCTCTGAGATATCACTGTTGCAGCAGCTTGTGTCAAGATTGTTTAGTTCATGAAAACTGAAAATTTGGGTTCCTTAGAGATCTCTGCTAAACTTACTATTGAGTGAAAACCAGGGAAGATCTAAACATGTTTGTATATATTCTATACATACTGAGACATTGTATTAAGACATCATTAAGATTTAAAAGTTCTTAACAGAACAATACCCAAATACTCAAAACTTCATGTTCTTGTACTAATTGTTCTAGAACTTTATTCCAAAGGTATTAACAGATGATGTATCCCAAGAACAAGTTCAGGATAGAAACTCAGTACAGACAGAGGAATTATTCCTCTTCTTACATTACTGCTGAAGCGAATTACACAGTAAGTAAGGAATGATTTTGGTAAGTCCCAGGGAATGTATTTTCCATTAGTTGTGAAAGTGTAACCTTTAAATTCAATAAAAAAAAGTTTTCATGCTCCACATGCATGAATGGAAAAAATAAGAACTCAAGTAGCCAAAAAAAATCCAACTTATTTCCCATGGCTTTTAACCAAAGCCTTTATGGTTTACTGCATAAAATGTCTTTCAGAGTTACTAAGTTGAAATCTTGATAGCATATATTAATTACATCATTTTTATTTCCTTTTAATTTAGTATCAGTTAGACTACTGTTTTTAAAACAGTTCTCTTTCATCCCAGGAACATTGAGCATTTAATAAAATAGACAAAAAAAGGCCACACATTCAAACAGCTCTTTGCTGAATAAGCCCAATATTACTTTAGATTTAATGAAGAAATCAAGGATAGAAAATAAATCAGAACAAGCTACAAATAAGTCATACATTTCTACAATTCATTCCTAATGATTTTTTTGGGAATATGGACAGGGTGTCTATGGAAAAACTGCCTACTGGTCAAAGTAGTATTTCTGAGTTCCCTAGGGGTGTTAAAATCACAGACCTTTTAGATTTTCTATTTATGTAGGACAGAGTAGCTCAACTAAAGCTAATAAACTGTGATTTATACCAGTTGATGATCTACCCTTTACAAAATCTCATACACAAAGTAATCATTCTAAGATCCATTCCCTTCTCTCTTAGCAGGTAGAAGATGACTTAAGTGGAAAAAAAAAATGATGAAATTACTTTTTCCCCCCCCTGAGTACTAGCCAGTTATTTTTGTAGGAATTGATATGGTGGTAACTTCAGAGACCAAATATATGATTCATAGTCAGAGCAAAAACTAAACCAGTTCCTTAACTAAGACAAGTTTTGAATTATCACAACTATTACAAAGTCAAAGATGATGCTTTCTCAAGTCTCTTGCTGCTACTCCGATAACTTGCAAAGCCTGCATAGCTGCCCTCCTGATCTCTCCAACTGTGACACGCATTGGAGGAATAAGAATAGCAGCTTTATAGATTCATGTGCACTACCAGAAGATGGGGATAGGAGACCTTTTGACAAGGAAAAATTCCTGTACTACAAAACCTTAACCAGCGTTTTTCAAAGTGTTTAAGCATATTTCCCTTTTACTTCCGGTTACAAATAACTAAACAGATGGGTTTGAAGCAGCTATAATCATGGTATTATGAGCTGCCAGTATCACTGTATTAGTATGGTACTGTCGTTAGGCTATGTAATCCCACCTCCTAATAAGGCTAATAAATTCTGGTAAGCGGACCATGTTCACATGTGTATACTGGTTTTAAACTTGACTAATCTGATGACAGAATGGAAAGAGAGGGTCTGTACAGTTCAGCACTGGGCTATGCCTGTCTTCTCTCTCCTTTTCTCATGCCTTTTATTCCTGTCTCAGCAAGGGAAATTATAGTGTACGTAATCCCAAAACAGAACAGTTTTCTTCACATTGTATCTAGTTAGTTCAAAATGTTGCTTTGAAAAAAAAAACAACCCAACCCACAAGTCACAACAAAAAGCCAGTCCCCAACCTACTTAATGAGACTAGTCCACTTGTCTTGTTAGTAGACTAGTCTTGTTAGTGGGCTATGAAGGTCCGCTAAAAATAAATGCTTATTTATTTAAGCAAGCATAGAAAGCATACACACACAGAAAAAGCCAAACACTACTATTTCAATAATGTTTTGAACAAAACACATACCTGCAGGTGTGATCATCACTTACACTTGCAACTTCTTGACCTTCGTTGGGAGCAAACACCAGATCATTAATGTAATCTGAGTGGCCATCAAATGTCTGTCAACCAGAAAAAAATAAATACTTTTACCTTAGATCTGACTGTTCTGTCAGTCCACAATGTATTTAATAGACCCACTAAAGAAAAGAGTGTTAAAATAAAGCTATCATGGAAGGTAAAAAACGTATTTATCAGTAAATGGAGATCTTTAAAATATTGAGTTCATGTGTAGATTCATATTGTAGGTGAAAAGACCCCCCACTATTCCTTCTAGTTACCACAGAGGTCAGCTTGATGCTCCTGCTTGACAGAGATCAGTGAATCGCACCAGAAATTTTTATCCTCCTTTCAACCACTGAATTTTGAAGGTAGAAGATAACAAATCCCAGAATGAAAGAGGAGAATGATCAGAAAGTGACTGTATGCATGATCTACATATCTTAAAGAACTCTGATTACTGGTAAGTAACTCTTATCTCTGCATAGTAGTTTTTACTAGGGGCTCCTGCAAGCAGCAAGAGAGTTTTTTGCTGAAGGAGCAATAAACCAGACACTTGTCCAGTAAATGCCCTTTTCCAAGCAGTCAGCACACAAATTGCTAAGAGGATATGTCCACTAAAGATCGCAGACCAAAAGTCTACCTTTAGAAAAAACAGTGAAAAAACTCTCAGTGAAAGAAGATGAAAAAGAAGACAATGCACACTTAAGACTTTAAGAAAACCAAAAATGAGCAACAACAGCATAAGCAAAACCAAGCAAACCACATGACACTATAGCAATTAAGCACAATTTCTATTAAACATCTGAGAAGAACAGACACAGTGCTTTGTGCTTTCTACTTTATATACTGTTTTGCTGAAGAGGAAAGAAAATGGGGTATAGTGCACACTCTTCTTTTACTGTGATATAACAGATCATCCATTCTCAAATAATAGGATATGAGTACTCATGGTGTGAATGTACATGTGAACTGTCACTCAAAAGCAAACATTTATAGTTGTATCAGAAAGCATGAAGTCATTTCAAAGGGAACCTTGTTACTGTGTAATTGTTCTTGTCTGAAGCTTCTTAATCATGACATTTTTATTTCAAAGTACTGAGAATAATTTGTATATAACAAAAACCAACTTAGCAGTATAGCTTTTCTGAATAAAAGCAAAATCCCAGTTTTAGTAAAAATTAAAAGTTAAATAATTTTTTATGTATTTCAAAGGTTTTTCAGCTATCTTGGCCGCAATATCAAGACACCTTTTTTTCTCAATTCTATTAAGTGTTTTGTACTTATCTGTAAACATCAGTCATCTTTTGAGGTTTACAGTACCCTCAAAAACCTAAGTGAAAGAACTTATACACACTCAGCATTAAGCAAGCAAGCAAAACTCATCTCCTTTAGGGTCCAGTCGAAGTTTAAAGTACATTCAAATACATTCACATGGGGGCTAGGTATGAATAAATAATTTCTGGTCTCATTAGAAAATCAGTAGCTAGTTAAGATATCAATTTGCTCCATCTGAGGATTTACCTGTATTTTCTCTCATTAATTATATCTATGGTCTTTTTGACAGAAATCTGACTTAAAATTTTAAGTCAGGCAAATGTCCATGTGTAGATGTTGTATCTGTTACTGTTCCATCCCCTTCAGTCCCACTGATTAAGTCTTAAGGCATAACTGCTCTTGTTTTGCCGGCAAGGTATCATAAAAAGGAGATAAAAATATCCCCTGTATAATAACATGACATGGAGAGATTGCAGAGGAAAACAAAGTCAAATGAAAACAACCAGTTCCACAGTTTTCTGAAAGGAAAACACACTATCTGTTCCCTAAGTGTAGCTATTCTGAGGAACAAACGCAGAACCGATAAAAAAAATAAATCTCTCAAGCATGCACAATAACTAAATCCCCCTCTAAAAATTTTATGAATGCCTCATCAATTCAATACAGAAACATTTTCAGCAGCCAACTTAATTTTTTCCAATAGCTCATAATTTTATTAAAACCTTGTGGATTATACTAGAACTAATACATCCTAAGATGATGCTAAACTATTTAGACAGAAATGCCAAGTCTTTTGAAAATTTTCAGCATCCTGAATTCAAATATCCTGCCTTATTTTACTTCCACAGTTCTGATGAAATATGCTTTTTATTAAACAAAATTTGAAGCAGGAGAAGGAAGCCACAATTCATTTCCAAATGAAAACCTCAAAAGAAGAAAAAGATTTCACGAAGACCCATCAGTCATATTTTACCTTTTGTTTGTTGTTCTGGGCTTGATCCAACCCATAAATTTTGGATTACTTGTGTTGACAAAGTAATGGAAAACTCACTATGCTTCAAGTTCCTTGTTGATAATTACATCAAGACGGTTTTTCCACTGGGAAAACAGAGTAACATTACTCTGTGTATCCCTCCAGAAGCAATACATACTAATTGTTTACTATAAAAGACAAAATGTTCAGAGATTACATTTTGACTGTAATCACATACTTCCTTCAGCTTTGTTTGCACATTTTGTACCTCTCCTGAAAATCCCATGTATAAAATGTGTACCGTACAAGGGATCAGAGTCTTCCATGTGTTCTTCATGAGTTCAACCTCAGGTTTATGAAATAGCTTGAAATAGCTTTTCTGAGGTATCAATTGACTGTTACTAAGAAACCACTGTATCAGACTTTATTGAAAGCCAGCTCAGCATAGGTCATAGAGTATTTGTGAACATCTGAGATTTTGCAAATACTTTAAATCAGAGTTAGGTGTTACTTTTTTCTTGACAAAATGTATACGGTACAATGATCATCCAGGTATAATTAAGATGATTGCCTGGAGAAAGTATTTTCCACACTTCTTGTCAAAAAAACTCAGAAGATAGTCTAAGACAACTTTTTTACCAATATAAACACACTAGTTCACATACTTCCTTTTCACTAATGACTTCCTCACTACTAGGTAAAAATATGTATTTTTAGCTGTTTTCCAATTATTTTTAACACTAGACCAAGCCTGACCCAGTAACAATATGGATTTTTACTTTTTTCTCAGTACATCCCTAATGAAGTTCTTAAACTGTTAATTCCAGTGATGGAGCTGGCAAAATTAAAGCCAACAGTTTTCTGTTAAATTCAAGCCAACACTTCTCATTTGTATTGCATAAGCACCAAACAATCTTTAGTCTTCTGTAGTGTCAAAAGTGAAGAAGCACCCATGACATCTTCATCTGACAAAAATAAAATTCTGTGATCCTTCTGTCTACATTAGACACTGGAGGAGCTTATTCATATCAACTGGAGTTGAATAATTAAGATATTGTAATTGCTTGTTTCCTTCTGGGGCAAAATAACATCTATACTTCTAGTACTTACAGCTGTGGCTGTTCAGCCTAAATACCACATTCTAATGTCCAACACCTGTTGTTTTAATGCTCTGTGGTCTCCATACTTGCTACCTATCATAAAAAATTATTTTGATGTGTTATGCAATGGACATACTTTTGCAGTAAAGTTTATAACTGCAACTCAGAGCATTTTGTGTAGAAAGAAGTCATAAGGGTAGATGAATCAGTTCTCCAACAAACGTTTTTGTATGAAAAATAATTGCTATCTTAATGGAAATGTAAATGTGGCATTTCAGATTTATTTCTAGGCATCCAGTCAAAGCTACTGTGTAATAAATCCCCCAAAATTAGAAGTGCATGTTTTAAAGTGTCATTTGTGTTGGTCAGATACCAAAAAAAAATCTTGTCAGAAAACAATAACCCATCACAGAAATTCTATTCTGAAAAAACAGCACTCAGCAGACTGTGCTACTGAGTTGCCCCTTTTCCTTCTCTGGTTTTAATACAGATCATGTGTTGAGCTAGAAAATTGGATATATTAAAAATTACTGCTATTTTGAAAGTGTGTTGTTTGTAATCTCATTCTAATTCAGTAATGAACAGCTTACTAGCATTCTTCATTAGAATAAAATTGCTTATTTGAACTTGTATGTTAAAAGTTTAAGCTCATGAATTATCATAGGTGTGTCTGTGTGAAGTTATAACACTGATTATTTCTCTGAAAGCAATTAGTTCCTAATGAACAAAATGGCAGATCCCATTGATAATTCCTAGCGTTAAGTCTGGGCTGTATCCCACACCAATGTGGAGAGTCTGAAAGCTGGCATAGACATGAAGTCTACTCTGGAAGGTATAGAAGATGACCTTTTGCTAAGGACCAGGTGATGTAGGGACAGGAAGAGGTATGAAAATTATGAACTAACACAGCTGTCACATTCAATTTTTTTACAAACCCCATAAAATACTTGATCATTAATTAAACCCCAATAAAAATAACTAACAGCTTTAATATTTATTAAACATGTAGAAAAAACCCGCTCATCCATGCCTTGAACTAGTGTCCACTGAAGTCAAGACTTCTCACTGATTTTAGCAGACAGTCTATCAGGTTCCTTGTTAATCAAAAAAAATTTTAAAAATTTAGAATTTAGATGCTGGATTTAGCTGAATAGAGCCTCTAATGCTAGGTTCATCCATATGTTTGTTTATTTCCACTTATTAACCGTCCATCATCTACACTGTTATTAATGATTTCATCCATCCTCTTTCTTCTGCATGCTTACAAACAGTTCTATAAATGTCCTAAATTGCAACAGACATATATAATTAATGAGTAACTTTACATTCTGCTAAAAAGTTAAGAGATCTAATTCACAACTTAACATTAAAGCCTGTTGTGTGCAGTATCATAAAATTGGCAGATATTATACAAATTGGTAACTTTAATAAGGAATGGCAGATATCAACTCACAAGCAAACAGATTTAAGAACTTTTTCTAAAATACTTCTGACAAAGTATCTTTCTAAGTCAGAAGTGCCACTCAAGTTGATTGTAATTATGTCAGTTATCCCACTGCCTGGGTGACAAAGCCATAAAATATGATCAAACATGAAAAAAGGAAATTAAGGGTATGCGTATATGTGAAGTAACATAAAATGCATTTTATGTAAAGAAAAGACATTCTGGCTTTTAGTAACATCCATCTTCATTTCTCGTGCCATGCTTTTATTCATTCCATTATCAGTATGGCCACACAAGTGACATCCGCAATTCACTTAGTTTCTGTATGACAAATATAATTGTTTTACTAATACAAATTACCAAACCACAAATGAAAGTCTATTATTTTCTCCTTTATGCTCAATACACCACTGTCACCAAAAGAGGCACTGGTGTGCCTCTTATTATCATATTCCAAAGCACTAAAAAAACAAAGGAACCCTCTCCCCTGATTTTTTAGCACTAATTAGCCTTGTTCATTCTTGGCCTGAGACCTCAACAAACAAATTCAAACTGGTTAGAACAAACATCTAATTAATATTAGTACTTGGTCTGGGACATTGTTTCAAAGACAAAATTTTGAAGAGTATGTATACATCCAAGTGACACAGCAGTTGACATGTCTTGCAAACAAATCTCCAGAAAACTAATCTTCAGCCTATGAAGACAGTATTTTAGACCTGGCTTCTTTTTTATCACTGGTTTAAGAACAGTACCATCTACGCTGAGACGAGAAGTGAAATTGTATTTGAAAAAGACATTTCTTTTGCTTCTATCTTAGAAATAAACAAGTGACAGCCTATGGACACATTTAGTGCACCTCTCTGCAGTTATGTACTAAATTCAGTATTCCTCCTTTAAATTTTCTACTGTTTGAAATAGTTGAATTACAACTTCCAGCTCCCCATGGAAGAGAAATTACTAAATCTGCTTTTCTCAGAGAGGAGTCCAATAACCAATACCACATAAAATTTTACAGGTCTCTATATAAAGGAACCTTATCCAGCACGGTACTTGAAATTCACCCATAGAACATTCTGTTTCTGAGTGCATTTCAGGTAATCCATAAGCCTCTACCTGTTCTTCTTCAGTTTGATTAAACTGTTTCATAAATACTTTTATATGAAAAGATGATGTAGCTGATAATTACAGTTATTCCCACTTGAAAGACAGAAAGGTATATACAATGCAATGATTTTACCTAGAGATGATCGATATAGAACTCACTGAACTGTGACAGATCCTATCTCATACAGTACATTCAGCAAAATGGGGCAGAAGGGCAGTTAAAGATTAGACTTCACTAAAGACTAAATATATTTTTAAAAAATCAGTTTATCTGCCCTTACCTTAAACTCATTCTTGTCCTGCAGGTCTGAAGTAAATAGCCTTAACTTCCTATCAGAAGCCGCAGTACAAAACCTACACTCAACAGACAAAGAAAAGCCCTTCAGTCAATTAACACTGCAGTAGTTGACTTTTTATTAGTTTCCCTTCAGCTTAAACCTGCAAAATGACATGCAAAGCAAAATTCAAATTTTGAAAAAACCCAAAAGCTTCTATCTTAACTTTTCTGCTTTGGCAACAAGCAGTTATAATTGGAACTTATCTATAAAATAGTGTGTATCAAGTGCCAAGAATGGCATGGTTTCTTTCATGGAAAGAAATGGAAAACATTTTACAAAGATAAATCTGAATCAATTATCAATTACCTAAAATATCTCTCATAACTGCCATTGAAACTTCCCTTGGAAGAAGTGGCAGAGCACAAAAAAGAACCCTCATTATCAGTGTTTTAAAATACCAAAACATAAATTCATAAACCAACTTCTAACATATTTTAAACAGAAGACTGTACAAAAATGCAGCAGTAAGCAAACATCATAATTTTGAACAGGCTTACAAGCTATTGAGAACATTTTAATTCTTAAGTGCATATTTAATAGGTAACTATCTTTTTAGATTTACACCTCATTGGGTCTCACAAATAGCATCTGACATACTCCTAAACACAGCCCATATTATGCAGACCATTACAAATAGCTTTATAAAGCAGGCCATTACAATAGTCTCATCCTTAGTTAAGTTCTTAAAATAATTCCTTCTTCACAGATGTACAAAGAAAGAACTAACTACATTTTACGTCCACTAAAATAATGAATAAGGAAAAAAATAAATATTTGTTGCTAGTTCACTGGGGGTAGGGACAAGGGGCACAAGAAGTAGAACCAAAAAAGAACCAAAAAAAGAATGACTCTAAGAATGAAAATGTGGTTCTACTGAAGTGTTCAGAGACTTCATCAGTGATTCTAAAGAGTTAGATTTTACCCATAAGCTTTAAACTTAGTCCAATATTAAGGAATTAGGGAAAACAGGTAAGAGATGAGGATTCGTTGTACTCATTTATTATAAATACCTTATCTGGGGAGGTAAAGCATCAAGTCTAGTTTCTGGACTCCATGCTATGGCATCAACTCGGATTCCATGATGAAATGTTTTTAGTGTCTTATATTGCATGCCTTCCACTTCCGCATCCTCCTCCTATAGAAATATTGTAGTTAGCTAATCCAGAACATCATCTTGATGACTTCTGACAATTCAGATTGATATGAAATTGAAAGGCTTTCAAAATTACATGCATCTGGGCTCTTTTTGGATTTTAACACCCTCAAAGTGAAAACCTGGAACATAAAGAAAGTATTAATTTGAAATATGTAAGTACTTAAAAATACATGAAATGATTGCAGTCTCAAGCCAGAGGCCAATGCAGAGCACAAAAATCAGAACTGAGCTAAAAAGATGCTGAGCCCATTCTTTGTACGAGTAGTATCTTCACAGATACAATGAAAGCCACTTATAACAGTAAGCAAGTACACACTTGAAGAAACAATGGGAAGAAACAATGGGAACAATGAGAAGAAACAATGGGAACAAAAGCAAGCATGTCATTTAAGCTATCTTCTCTCCAAGTTGTTTCTACACTGTAGAAAAATGCTAGCACTTCCAGAACAACATTCTTCAAACAGCAGGAGCTAGAAAGGTACCCTCTGTCATCTAACATGACCAAAATTACTAACTTGTCTATTCTTCCCACTGATGAGCACGCTAGATGGTGGGAAAGGTGAAACAAGAGGTGGGGTTGTGGACTCAGTCAATCAGTTGACCTCCAAAAAATTTTAAGAGTTTTCAAAACATCTAATGGAGCACCTCAACGGATATTTCTACAAAATTTTCTCTGTATCACGATTCTGCTTTAAGACAAAGAGCCTCCCTTATACCCTCTGCATAATGTAGAGGCTAGGAAGAACCTAGCTGAGGAAGCACGAAATTATCCGGAGTTTTTCAATGCTTCTTGAAACAAGGAACAAGAATAGCATTTTCTTCCCCTACTTTGAAATACTCAATGAATCCACATGTGGAAGGGAAGGAAGGGTATGAAAATTATAGAAAAACTTCCTTGTACTAGCGGTTGTCAAAATTTTAATCAGTTTCTTTTCAAGGCGTATACCAGAAACAAGATAGAGGGCAATACAGATGACAGTAGGATTTTGTGGTTAGCATTAGGTGCTTTTCAGAAAACTTCCAACAGTAAGACTTTAGGGAATAATAATAACAACAACAGTTATGCTGTTATTCATATTAGATTAAGTACAAAAATAATACTGTATAATAGAGGAGTTGAAGAAAAAAAGCTTAAAAATAGATTCCAAAGATAACAGTTGTCTCCTATTGATTTTCAAGCATCTAGGCAAAAAAAAAAAAAAACTAATTAAAAAAATCTTATACAGCATAAAAATATACAGTACAAAGTATTTTACATTTTTTAAAACTTTCCTAATATGATGACTCTAAATAATTTCAAGTTAAGAAAACATATTTTACTGTTTCTAACAGTCTGTGAGAAAGATCAATAAAAACAACTGGGAAACAAACAAAGAAATAAATTAGGTAATTATTTCTACAGTCACTTTAGTTGTAAAGTTGAAAGCAGTTTAGTCTTTGCTGTTTCACAGGCTGGCTGAAACCTTTAGAAGATAATTTAATCTAAGTGGCAAATGTACATAGAACAAAATATAACTGCGCGAAAAAGGAGCCAATTACCCTGTGATGATAAAGAATGTACAGCAAATATGAAGCCACATATTTCCAAAGTTGCATGCTTAAGTTCTCAAATAGCAGTCATCAACATTAGCAAGAGATACTGAAATGGGATTACTCTCCCAGTAGAGCATTCCTGTTTTCTTTGCAGTCTATTCAGGGAGTGCAGTAATAGGACAAGAGGTAACGGTTTTAAACGGAAAGAGGGAAGGTTTAGATTAGATATTATGAAGAAAATCTTTACAGGTTGCCCAGGGAAGTTGTGGATTCCCCGTCCCTGGAAGTGTTAAAGACCAGACTGGATGGGGCTTTGAGCAACCTGGTCTAGTGGGAGGTGTCCCTGCCAGTGGCAGGGGGGTTGGAACTAGATGATCTTTAAGGTCCCTTCCAACCCAAACCATTCTATGATTCCATTCAAAAGGAACTTGATACCAGCAGGATGGTAATTTATACCAAAGTGTATTTTATATATATATTTTCTTGAAGAACAAATATCCCAAACTTGTTAATGTAATGAACAAGTAAAACCTTCCCCTGATTACGTGGGGAGGAGAGGAAACAGGAAAGTGACCATGGTCTTTGTGCAGTAGAGGCACTGGCAAAGTAAGTTTCAGGAAGCAACTAATAAAATGAACAATAACACAAACTAACCTGAAATCTGCATGACCCAACAACTACGTAATTATTGCCACCGTATGCAATGAGGGAACATGCATCTCCACTCTCAAATGGATTGAATTTTACCACGTGCACATAATCTTCACAATCAACAGTGTAAGCAATGTTTCTAGCAGAATCTTGCTTCATTTTCAGTGGACTAAGTCAAGTTATCATGGAAGGGATGTCTTCTCCAGGATGAAAATATACATTCCTACATAGAAAGTTTTAAAAAGCATACATTACTCATTTGCACAAAGAAAAAAAGTAAACGGTATTTGGCACAACAAATCAGAATTTCCTGTAACATAGTATTTAAGAACACAATAGCTGCACTTAAGCTCATTATTTTTAGACGTAGCATGTAGTTTCATCAATCAAAAGATCAACTAACCTAACTAATGTACATTCAAAACTGTCTCTACAGTCTTCAGCGATAACTACAGATTTTGTGCTACTGTTAACAACCCAACACCAAGACAAGAAATTAAGTAACTGTACACACCAGAAAAATCACATACAGAATTTTTAAATTTTCAACCAAATTACAATAAATGATACATTACTACCTTCAAATTCGCTTTACTTGTGTACCTCTTTAAAGACTGTACTAACTAAAAGCAAAGTTAATCAAGGCTACAAAACTATAAATAAGAATACTATCACACATAATATTTAAACATGGTTTCATGACTTAAGCCACCCCAACTGCGAACACAGCACCTATACCTCTGTGTACCAAAGAACTTGTACTTTACTGTATTCAACCAATTTTCAAGCAAATCAGGTCCCTGTGCTAGAACACAAGAGGCTGAGATACATGACTGATTTCAGAATCACTCCTTTTAGTCCCACTACAGACTTGACACTAGTTTAAGCCTTTTTGGGAAATCAGGCCTTTAATTACACACCACGTGGAAAAACAGCTTTAAATTTCAGACCTTTGACAGATTTTGCTGCATTAACGATCTGAAGGTCTCAGCATCCAAGCCTGCATATTTTGCTTGGGAGCCACCCAGGTTTGACACGGGTGTCACTGAGATGCAAAGAGGCTCTCCATAGTTGCAATGTTTATTTATTAATTAACACGACGAACCACCACATTAACATAAATACCTTAGCCATACAACTTGTATGACTACGCTCCTAAGGCCGCATGCAAATTTTAACCCCATCCATAGTTTTCTTCCTATCAGACTTCCCACAAACACAGGGCCCCTGACCAGCCTCAGGTGAAAATACCAAGAATTCCATTAGCTTCATTTATTTAGGAAACACAATTCGGGCAAATCAGCCGTGGGGCTGCCCGTTACCTTCCCCCCCACCTCCTCCTTCACCCTCCTGCTCCCTCCTTTGCCCTTCAGGGCCCAGCTGCCGACGACCAAGCCACCCCCACAGCGCCACCAGTCCCCAGGCAAAGGCGAGGGGCCGGCTAGGCCAGGCCAGCACCTGAGTCTGACCGGGCGAAGCTCCAAGTTCCCCCTCACAAACCTGGGAGGGAACAACCCCCTACCCCCGCCTCACACCCACCTCCACAGCCCCGAGTCACCCACCGGCACAGCCACCGCCTCTCCCGCCAACAGCGCTTCCCACCCCGGGAACAGCACCCTCTGTGCTTC
>VYZM01011884.1:17097-31860 GCA_013398915.1 Dromas ardeola | reverse complement strand
CTAGCCGGCTGCGGGGGGCGGGTGGGGGCCGTGGTTCTCTTACCTTCATCTTCCTCTGGGAGAGGAGTGGGGTGCGGCGGCTTCGCGTGGTACCTGAGGCCGGGGGAGCTGCACAAGGCTGGGCCGTGGTGAGGGGTGGGGGAAGGCCTGAGGCGGCCACAGCCGCGGTGGNTCTGAGTGGCAGATCTTGTCCCTTAGAAGCCCCTCTCAGGGTGGGGGGAGAGGCAGAAGGTTCTCTCGAGAGAATTTTGTTTGTCCCATCCAGACTTGCATCTGCCCACCTCTTTCATCCTCTGTGGCCTGTATGTTTTACTCGTGTCATAGAATGTGTTGGGTTGGAGGGGACCTTTAAAGGTCACCTAGTCCAACCCCACTGCAGTAAGCAGGGACATCTTCAACTAGATCAGGTTGCTCAGAGCCTCATCAAGCCTGGCCTTGAATGTCTCCAGGGATGGGGCCTCCACCACCTCGCTGGGCAACCTGCTCCAGTGCCTCACCACCCTCATTGTAAAGAACTTCTTCCTAATGTCTAAGGTCCTAATGTCAAGGTAAAATAAAGTAGGTTGTCCTGTGCAAACATCTTGGAAAGTAATTGTGTGAACTAAGGGGAAGGGTTGATTTTGTGTTCTGAAAGTAAATGGTATGAGTGTTGCTCCTGTACTGTATGCAGGGTTTGGGAACTGCATTTCAGGAAAGAACAGGCTTAAAGAATGCAAATTTTTTTCAAGAGTCTTGCGTACCTGTGTCTTGACAAATGCAAAAAGGTGAAAAAGACCAAAGCGTGAAGAAGTCAAATTCAAAACTGATACTGAAACTCATTGCAAAAGGAATCGGGGGAGATAATGACTTATGGAATGAAAATAAAGAAAAAAGGCAACAACAGAGAAATAGGCATTTAGAGATGTCTTTGTTAGTAAGTCTTAGAAATATTAAAACTCTTGTTTCCAGGCTTAAAACATTCTGATAGACACTGCTCTGCATGTGTAGTGAATGAGGATAGTATAGAAGACACTCTCTGGGGCATTTAGACTGTCTGCTGTCAGAGACAAAAGCCTTATATTTGTGACAGTGTTTATTCTTTTATGTTGGCATAATGTACAAAGAAAGTAAGGGTTCTTCATGAAGACATGTCATACATAAGCACTTTTAACCCCTCTGCGTTGTCACTCTGTCATAGTGAGGCAAGTTGCACTAGACTATTGATTTAGTGGAAGAGTTTATTCTAGGAACTTGATCTGCAAGAAGATGGAACACGAGTTGCACAGGGTTTGGAAGGTGAAGATGTGCATAGGCTTCTTGCATAGTTACATTCATTTTTATTTCTATTAATTATTTCTATCTTCTACTCTAGACAATGATTGCGTTCCAGCAACAAATTTTAAACTTGATCAAGTGTTTCAGAAGACAATGGCCTTTATTTTCAAACTCTGAAAGAACTACTGTCTGTGGAGCAGACTGCATGCTGATGGCATTACAACTGTTAATGGCAGAAGTCAATAAACAGGTTAGCATTCTTTCAGTTTGTTCTTGGGACTTAGTGGTACTAACCGAGGATCAGATGCAACAAGACACTAAAATTAGTGTGATTAAGCACACTGGTGAATCAGGGCTTGGAAATAAAACCACAAGACAGATGGGAGGATGGAGGTGTTTGAAGTGTGTATCTGAGTTCTGAACTTTAATATTAAATACTAATGTATTTTTCCTGATCATGTAACTTCTGTTTATTTCCATTAAATGTTTCTTCTGTGCTGTAGATCAGGTTGCGAGAACTATGGCATTTGGGATGCATCTTTTTTTGTGAGTGTTCTGAGCATGCTTGGGGATGACATGAGAAGAATATGAGTATAAAACTGATTTGGTATAGGCTGCATGAGTTGTGCTTGGAGCAGTCTGTTCTTGGGTGCTGTTTTTCCTGAAGCTCCTCAGATGAAGACCTATATATACGAGTTGTGAGTGTACACCCAGTACTAGCAGGAAATATACGACCTTCTTTGCTAGTGTACAAGATGTCAAATGATGAATAGGAAATGTAACCCTCGAATGCCTCAGTAAGAAGCACTGGGGCTTGTCAGAGCTGGAAGATTGGGCATTATCAATCATCTGAAACATACCTAAAACTGTTGCAACGTACAGTCAGGCCTTTGCATGTGTCTCATCTAATGAGAACAATAATAACTTTAATAGTCTAAAGATATCTTTTTAGGTCAATAAGCTCAATTGCTGATGAAAACAAGTAACCATTGTTGGAAGACTTACCCAGGTGTTGCATAGTAAATTGAACATGTAGCATAGATCTTAGTTTAAGAAAAAAAAACAAAACAAAACAAACACACCACAAACAACAAAACCACACCAAAACCAAATCCCCAAACCAACAAAAAAAAAACCCAAACAGAAACCTGCTTCAGTTTGTGGACTCCTAGTTGCAACATATTATTTAAAAAATTTTCAGTTTTACTGGAGGAAGCTTGTATTTTGGAAGAAATATTTCCAGAACCACTCTTTAACCTAACTGAATTCATCACCAGAAAAAGCTTTGTGGTCTAAAATGTCCAGAATGGGGGTATCTTTCATCTAAACATGAAATATAAAGCTGGTCAATTCATTACTGCTGTAATAAACATTACAGCAGAAGTATCAGAATCCTGAGAGTCTATGTTTGTACTTCATAGAATGTAATATATTCCAGCCAAGATCCCAATGTCCTCACAATAGCCATGGAGGTAAAACTAGAAAATGATTGTGCATCAAAATGAACTCTCAGAGAACTGATTAAGGACAATAATGCAAAACTACCTGTGAAGGCAATCACTGTTTGTCATGTTTGTTGTGATTCTTAAGGGAGAGCTGCAAACATTTTTCCAAATTCAGCTCTGGGAACTCAAATGTGTTACTCTGTTGGATGTCAAAATTTACAGACATGATAAAGATGATATTTTTATGCTTCATTACTACTTCTTTCCTAACAGCTTACAATAAGCTCTTTCCTTCCCCTAGAGATAACTAGTTTATTCCACTTTCTCTGTTTTTTTTATCTTCCAGGAAAGATTCTTCCCCTCTACAAATATCTTTTCTTTCAGAGGTGATCTAACAAAAATTAAAGCAATTATTTTCAACTAATTTTATCTTGAAATATACTGCTTTTACTTTAAATCTGAAGAAAGACCAAGTGCTCAAAACCTAATTTGTTTTTTCTCATTATACTAGTTGGTCTAATAAGACAATTTACCAGTATATATAAAACTTGTCTTGCATATGTGGATTAAAACTATTTTAGTATTTGCACATGCTGCCTCTGAATTTCAATTTCTTCAGTTGGATGTCCATTTTGATGTTTATCATGTTAGAGTAAAATATTGCTGTTTTGTTTTGTTCTGCATCGAAACTTCAAACTAAGATGCGGAGTATTACGGTTTTAGGCAAGTCCCTTGTTAAATCTCTGATTTAAGTACAATAATTTTGCATTGTTAAGGTGACACCAGTAGAATAGAAGTCTATTACAATAAAGTCAATTACTGCAAGAAAAATAACTGTACTAAAAGTGTAGTCACTGTCTAGATTGGAAAAAAAAAACAAACACCAAAAAACAACAAACCACCTCCCACAAACAACAAAACCCTATTCTCTTTCTTTAGGAGGCTGGGCAATTTTAATGGATTAGGTGTTTTAACTGTTATCTGTATCTGTGGTAGAAATGAAAAATAACAAGGCTTTTTGGAGGACTCCAGAAAAGTTTAAAAGTCTCGTAACTTATTAGTCTTAAATTTCACCAAGAATTAGGGTAGCAAACAGTGTGATAATCATTGATCAAATAGCAGGGATGAAAGGGGGGAAAAAATCGATGCTTTGAATTCCTCTGAAAATACTTTGTGTTGTAGCACACTTGTAGCCATATGGTATAAAGACAAGTGGCATGTGGTCCGTGGTGAAAGTTAATACCTTTTACCTAGACCGATTAGTATAGATCTAAAATCTAGGAAAACTTTCAAGAAGAACCTTTCTTAAGGTTTGAAATGGAGATGACAATTTTGAAGCTGAAGTTCAGTTGAGAGTAATTACTTTGACTGTGTTTGCACCTGTGGATAAGGGGGGGGGGGGAGGAGACAGTTATTAGGACAAATAATCACTTGTCATTTTCAGACCATGACTGTTCTAGCTTATAGTGGGTGAAACTGAGATGTCATATAAAACAATTGTTTTTCCTGAGTCTGTGAATTTAAATTCACAGACTTGCCTTAAATGTTTTGTAAATCTCTCTTCTAGCACTATGGCTTTAAGACTGGAGGAAAAAGTGGTTCATTGTTGATTTTGTGTTTGTTTCTTTCTGATTCTGGATGAAATCAGTTTTGGTGTGTGGTTTAGTTCTACCCTGTGCTTCCATGGGTGCGTTTTGTACACTGTCTGAAGAATGTTACGTTCTGTTCAGCATCCTGTAATTCTTGAAATGTTTTCCCAAATCATCTTGTTTCCATGTTGCCAAATAAAGAAAAATGCAAAGTGGTTTTACAGTGCTACTCCCTTAAACTCTTGTATCTGTCTCCCTTTTGGTTTGCAGTAATTTTATATGATATTTTGCTTGTAATGTATTGTAACGATGCTACCAAGAGACTTTGTCTTGGCTGTTCTTCAGTATGATTAATTTTTCACAGAATTGCAGGTGGGTTCAGGTTGTGAGGGACTTCTGGAGGTCATCTTGTCCAACCTTCCTCCTCAAGCAAGGCCACCTAGTGACAGTTGCCCAGGACCATGTCCAGATGACTTTCAAATGTCTCCAAGGATGGAGACTTCATAACCTCCCTGAGCTCAGTCGCCTGCACAGGAAAAAAGTGTTTCCTGATACTCAGAAGGAACCTTGTATATTTCTTTCAGTTTGTGCCCATTGCCTCTGGTCCTGCCAATAAGCACCTTAAAAATGTATCCGGCTCCATCCTCTTTACACCCTGCTTTCAGATATTTGATTTACACTTTGATGTAAATCCTTTGAAAAAAAAATTATGATAAACTGGTATGTAAATTAAACATGATTTTAGTCATTCCTGTTGATACATTTTCTGCTTCTGTCCACCAAAGGTCAACAGAGCACTCCTCTCAAGAACTGGAAAGAAGTAAGGGACTGCTAACTGTGATACAAGTCTCTTAAGTTACTTCGTGATAAATTTGAAGTTCTTTTTTGCCTAGAATAGGAAAAGATTCTTCAATTGCTAATAAAGTGCTGTTGGTTATTTTGCTACCCATGTATTTGTTGTCATTTACCCACTTTACCTGCTCTTTTAAATTAACTCTCTGTTAATCTCTAATTCTGCTAATTTTCTTATAAGATGTAATTCCCTTTTTTTCCCTTTTTGGAGGGTGTGGAGAAGGCAGAGCGGCACATGGAGTGTGATCTAATAGTTTTGACAGGGAGAGTGGACCAGAAGCTGGGTATAAAATTGTAGCCTGTACGATATAGTTCGTGTTAGTTATGGTACTAGTAACAGATAAGTGCATTGCTTTAATAGACTTGTTAGATCCATGTAGCAACACTATCAATGTTGTGCTAAAGTATAATTGTACTGACACAGGAAAAAAGGCTTATATTTTTTTGGACATGGCATATGTTTTCTCAGATTACTGCCTGAAGCAAGGTAATGGAGCTATATTTACAGCCTTTGCGATGTAGATGCCTGGCATGCTGAAAACTATTTCTGCAAATGAAAAGCTTTCTGTAAGCAGTAGTCCTGTGAAAGTCAGTATGTCTTTTCTTAAGAGTAAAGTTCGATATACATACCTGGAATTTTAAAGATCAGGAATAACTAGTGCATATAACAAAACTCAACTGTAAAGGCAAAGCACTGGAAGAAATTCAACTATAAGTAAAAGTTTGTTTATTATAAACGTAACTATTTAGATTATCATAGTTTTATATTTATACATAGCTTGTTTTAAAGTTATTTTTAAAGTTACACTTAATACAAAACATAATATTTTTGGTTTTTTCTGTTCTCTTAGCAACATGGAGATTTCACAGTATCACTTAGTGATGTGTTGGAAACTTGGAAATATTTGTTACATGACAAACTGGGATTATCATATGAAAACATGAAAGAACCTGAAAATTATGCTGACCTAAAAAAAGCCTATCATGCCTTCTTAGCAAGAAGCAATATGTTAGATTTAATAGACATATGTCAGAAGTGCTACGGTCTTGGACTTGTATCTGAAGATGAGAGCATAACCCCTGTAAGTATTTTGTTTGTTTGTTCTTTGATATCGTTTTCACATATTTTTGATTCCAATTATAGACTTACGACACTTCTAAATATACACAGGAGCTCTGAATTATTCACTAATTACTTTGCTCTTCTATTGAGGAAGCAGATGAGTTTAAATTACTAGATCTTTTAAAGAGATCTTAAATTCACTCAAACTATTTATTTTTGTTGTCCTGCTGGATGGGTCCTACAGCTCTTCTATGGGTATATCATTCTTTGCCAGAAATGGAACTGAAAAATTAACTGTAGAGATTCGATAAGACTGGAAAAAAGCTTAGTGATTAACATGTGTCATGGAGTTTTGGTTGTATTTTGATATACAGTCAAAATATTTTTAATGGTTATCATTTTAAAAATACCACACTCTTAAAAGCAAATCTTTGCTATACTACATATAGTTCCATGTTAGATTTTTTCAGAAACCATAAAAGGTTCCACTTCAGCCACTCAGTCAGCAGCTCTGTTGCAGTTTATTGCAGCTCAGATGGTCTTACGACACTGCATGCGAGGCATGCTCTAGGCTAGAGATGTTCCAGTGCATATTCCACTCTTAGACTATAAAAGTCTATAAAAAATAAATTTTATTAATGTTATTGGATAAAAATATATGTAAGCAGCAATTAAGATAAAATCATGTGGAATGCTTGTGTTTCACACTTATTTGATTCTGTGCTCTCTAGACCATGGAAAGGTCAAAAGACAAAGGATACTGATACTGAAAAAATTAAAGAATGTTGAAATTAGATGCATATGCTTCTAGCTTGTGACAAGAACTAGAGAGGAGTTAATTGTCTGCTTTTACTGCCCATTCTCAGCATTGCGGACTTAAACAAATTACTGTTTATTTCATCTTTTGAATTTGATGTATGATTAATTAGATGGTCATTTTAATATGAGAGAAGCTATATCAATAACAGAACATTAACTGAACTGAGGTATATTATGAACATACCATGAATAACTAGTTACAGTATGATTAAAACTGTTTACCTCCCAGCCCTTGTAAGAACGAAAAGCTGCTTCTCCAAGAAAACGTGCTCAAATATTGTAATGGGTTGCCCAGAGAGGATGTGGAATCTCATCTTCGTAGCATGTCACTGAGCAATCTGGTCAAACTGGTCCTGCTTCAAGCATGAGTTTGTACTAGATGATCTCTGTAGGTTCCTTTTAACCTAAATTATTGTATGCTTCTATGACAAGTGTGCTGGTAACCAGCTTGCCTACTTCCTTAAAGGTTCAGAGAACCTACACTCAAATGCTCATGTGATTTAGACACAAAAAAGATTAGAAGAAGAACTGAAGTTCAGGATGGGCATGGAAACTACATTTTTTTTTTAATTATTTTTTTTTCCTTCCTGTTTTCATGGGGAAGATAGAGAACTTGGGTGGGTTAATGAGCTCTTCCTAAACATGGTGTAATGTATTAAATGTTCTTTAAAACACAGGCAGCTGCTTTTAGTGCAATTGTATTACATAACTGCTTGAGATATCTTTTCTAAGTTGATTTGAATCTCATACCTCATTTCTCTACTAAAACAGTTGTACTTTTAAAAACTGTACCCGAAAGTACATTGTAAGGGCTGCATTAACCTCAAAACACTAGCAAACTGATGGAGACTTAGTTTCACCAGGTTTTAATACTTCTTTTGCTTTCTAGTCATCTTCATATTTCTTTATTCTAATCTGTTTTTTTTTTTTAAAGGTTCGACTGTTGGAATTTATTTCTGGCATAATGGATGTACAAGAAAATAATGGTTCTGTTCTTTCTGCTCCTTCTACACCAGTCAACAGACTGGGTCAGGAGAATGTGAAGGTAAAAATTATTTCTGTCTCTTTTGTAATGTTCTGTATAGTTTGAAAAAATGAAATATAACATAGTTTCTTTTTCCAATTATTGGTATTAATGTGTTGCTAGTTTAAAAAACTAGAACATGTGTATTCAAACTCTGTATCACTTGAGTGTATTGTAGGTGTGTTTATGGGGCAAAGTGTAGAAATTTATATTCTGGAAGACAGTCCTTTTATGGCAGGCACTTAATGTAAATTTAATCTGCCTTGAATCGCCAGGGAATAAATTTTTCTACAAGTATGCCATCACTCAAACACTGACTAAGAGTTAAATGATTTTCTCAATGCTGCAAAATGAAGTGGTAGGTGAAGCAAACGTATTTGATTTCATTTTATTAGCTCATACTCCCTTACATACGGAAGAAATCTGAATAGCCACTGTAGTGGTAGCTGTAGCAAAG
Source organism: Dromas ardeola (assembly GCA_013398915.1). Taxonomy (NCBI): domain Eukaryota; kingdom Metazoa; phylum Chordata; class Aves; order Charadriiformes; family Dromadidae; genus Dromas; species Dromas ardeola. Next base: position 23,357 of record VYZM01011884.1, on the reverse strand, counting down.
CAAACAAAGTTTGTCTGTCCCAGTGGAGGACTTGAGGACGTTCTGGAAATACTGGATTCTTTCCTTTTACCCTTTCAACCCCCAAAACAAGAATCTCAGAATACTATATAACAATGCTTGAAATGCTGGAGCTTTAGTAATTTTCAAACTTGCTTTTCTCATGATAATTGGCAATTTCAATTCAATATTTGGGTACAACTCAAAATATTTCTGAACAAGAAAATATTTTCTGAACTAAGGTTCTCCCCTAGGTAGCACTTCTATCACTAATATAATAGCTTTCTTGCTGCTCTGTCTTGTGTAGTAAAAATATTACTTGCCCTTTTTTCTTTCTCTTAAATCTATCATTTCAGACTGTCACACAGACGTGTTTGGTTTTTTTAATGCCTATAATTTTGTTGTAGACATCCCATTGAAGAAGAAAAAATTCCATAGCAAATACAGGTTTTATCATTATTTTTCCTTTTGTTAATGGCCTTTTTTGGTCTTTGTTTTCGACAAAACAAGTGTGGCCAGCAGGTCGAGGGAGGTCATCCTCCCCCTCTACTCTGCCTTGGTGAGGCCACACCTCGAGTACTGTGTCCAGTTCTGGGCTCCCCAGCTCAAGAAGGACAGGGAACTGCTGGAGAGGGTGCAGCATAGGGCTACCAAGATGATTAGGGGACTGGAACACCTCTCTTATGAGGAAAGGCTGAGGGAATTGGGTCTGTTTAGTCTGGAGAAGAGACGGCTGAGGGGTGACCTTATTAATGCATACAAATACTTAAAGGGTGGGTGTCAGGAGGATGGGGCCAGGCTCTTTTCAATGGTGCCCAGTGACAGGACAAGAGGTAATGGGCACAAACTTGAGTGTAGGAAGTTCCATCTCAACATGAGGAGGAACTTCTTTACCTTAAGGGTGGCAGAGCACTGGAACAGGCTGCCCAGAGAGGTGGTTGAGTCTCCATCTCTGGAGACATTCAAAACCCGCCTGGACGCGTTCCTGTGCAACCTGCTCTAAGGTGGCCCTGCTCTGGCAGGGGGGTTGGACTAGATGATCTCCAGAGGTCACTTCCAACCCTATGATTCTATGATTCTATGAAAACTGTAAATTCTTCAGTTCTGGGAGTGTTGTTCTTACAGGGTCCAGAACAGTGCTGCAATATTAGCAATTACAATGTTATGTTTTGGTTATATGGGTGGAGCTGTGTCACAACTTGTGTCCAGACTCACTCAGTGGAGTTTCTGTGACTGAAATCCCCTGGGACCCATGGGAAAAATTACTGAATCTGGTGCAGAGCTGGCGAGTTGTTTAAAATCTTAGCCTATTTGAAGTTAATGACAAATCCTTAGGTGGTTTAATCATGCGAGTATATTTACTTGGGATAGAAAAGGAGTATCTGTGAAGAGGTTTCTAAGTAGAAATAGATAGCCAATTTTAATAGCTAGAGATCCGACCCTCAAATATTTTGTGAATATTCAAGTACAGTATACATAATTTTAACATATGAATCATGCTTGCTTTTGTCAATACTTCCAGAATCCCCATACATAAAGTAGCATTTTGAAATTATGCAAGGTGAAATTCTTACTCTTCCAAAAATCATATCAGTAAGTATCTAATTAGCTTTAAAAAAAAATGGAATATAATTTAGCAGCAGGATGACCAATTTGTGTGGTGGATTCTTATACAGGTGACAATCCTGGCAAAGAAGTGTGTTTATTCGTATTTAAGCCTGTTGGTGAATTCTAAGGATGATCTAGCATTGGCACACATTCTAAACGTTCCTGACAGAGGACTTGGTAGAGAAGCCTTTACTAACCTAAAACATGCCTCACAGGAGAGAAAAATGTCCATTTTCCTGGTACGTATGTCAAATGAAACTTGCCATAGATCTAAGGCAGTGAAATAAATCTATAAACATAAAATGTTGCTTTAATCTCATGTGCAAGACTGACATTTGCAAGCCAAGTCAAATACCACCATAAACTTGGTTTCTAGGTGAAAAAGACACAACCGAGATTCTGTGTGAAGAAACGGATGCTTGCTTGTTCATGAGATCTAAAGTTGCATAGAAAAATAATTGTGTGCATGTGTACCTCTAGAGCTCTAAAATATGATATCGTAAAAACAGGCATCAAGACTGTTCATCCCAAACAGTGACTTAAATCCTGAAAAAGTTTACTATCTTAAACATGAATATAAGTTATGGATTTTATTATTGCTTTTAAAATTTTGAAATCTTGGTAAATAGTGTGAAGTGAGGTTATGAGTATGCATATCAAAGAAAAAAAGACGAAGAAAAGATGGCACTATACTAGATGTTGCTGCTTACCAAATACCTCTAAAAGCAATTAGTTTGGGTTAAACAAACATCACAAAGCAGTATTAACATTAACAAAACCAAGCCAGTAACAATGCATTACATTTTTAAAGTGCTGTTAGTAAGTATTTTGGTTAAATAGTAAAACAGCATTTTTCTGTGCATTGGTTAAACATCTGGAGCCTAAAGTATTCCTGTGTAGAAACCGTTTTTCCTAGAGCAACCTGGTGACAAAACGCTGCCTTTCACATGTATGCTGGAACAGAGCCCAAAATTTGAAAGGGCAGTATTACAGTTTTTTTCAGCTTTGACTCAGAATTTGGGGGAGAGTAACGCTTTCCAGTCATTTGCAGCTTGATCAGTTTTGAAATACTTTTCAAGATGTGATTGATATGGGACATTCCTGCTCATTTTATTCTCAAAGGCACAGATCTGGAGGAAAAAAACCTCAAGGCAGTGGTATACTCTTCCCTCAGTGCACTTGTATAGGAATATAAAAAGCTACAGCATCAACCTGCAGTGCTCACAGAGGCTTGTTGTTAAAGAATCTAGATTGGTATATGAGGTACGTTTATACTTACAGTATAAATAGTCAGCACAAAGCCATCTCAAAAATAGTTGGAATAAGATGAGTAAGAATTCTTTCTCCAAAGAACCACTTGTAGTCCCTCATATTCAAAATAGTCAAATTTTGCACGCACAGTGGCCTCAGTGCAGACAACAGCAGACCAAGGAAAAACTGTATGGGTATGTAACAGTCACTGAAGCAGCTGCATTCTCATATTTTTATGGTTGAATAAATATGGAAAATTTGTGAAATCTCAGTTCCAGGATTAATTATTTTAGCTCCTAATGCTCTGTTAACATTGTACAAAAAAAGTATGTGTTTGGACTGGATTTATTACCTCTTCCTCACAGTTGCCAGAAGGGAAACTTCTCTACCGTGTAAAGAAGTCGTCTTTTCTGGCATCTGTGTCTTGTAGAAATCTTGCGAAGCCAGAATATTTTCCACTGGGAAGGCAAGGTCCTATGAACTGTACTTGATCCACAGGAAATCTTTAGCACAAAGGCAGGAATACTGGCAGGTTTACTTTCTTTGCTAGAGTAATTTCAGTTGTAATCTTTCCAGTCCTAAGAGCTTTATGATTTAGCTGTATAGTCTGAAATTAAAATTTATATGTAGAATTAATATTACTGCATCTGTGTCAAGCGTATTGGATTATTGTCTTTACTTTCATTTTTCTGGAGAACTGCTAAGCTTTTTATTCTGACTGTTGCCTTAAAATTTGAGGGGTTGTCCTCTAAGGCACACTGCTTTTGGGATATCTCTTATTTTCGGTGTCTTTGTAACATATAAAAATATATTGAAACTTTCAGAACTGAGTACCTATGATGATAGAAGTCTTAGCTGTGATGATTTTTCAGAAGCTTTGAGTATATGGTTGTTCGGGGTTTTTTTCACCTCTGAAAATAAATACACTACTGAAGTCAACTTTTACATGCTTATGTTAAAATTGTTCTTGGTTCATAGACAGCCCTCTGAATATGAGTAGTTTTTGTGAGTTCAGCATAAGCATTTAAACAGCAGTAACAACAAAAAACATCTATACCCTGTGTTACAAAGTTTTTTTTTTTTTTTTTTCAAAGCTATCAGAAGTCCAATGTAAATATCAAATTAGCTGGATCTTTTTTGCTTTGGCTTATGGTTGTTTGTTTTATTTATTCTGCTGCAATATTTAAGTATTGATCTTGCAAATATTTATGTTGAGATGTACAAAGCTTGCTGTTAAGAGGTATTCTATTGATTTCAGTTAAATTATTTCTGCTATCAACCAGCTGTTATACACTATTTGAAAATCTGTAGGAGAGGCTCATTTCAACATGTGTACATTTTGCGTATGTCTACAGTTTCATATTTCTGAATGTTTCTCCTAATAGATGGCAACATCTTTTATCCGAACCGTAGAACTTGGAGGAAGAGGCTGTGCATCTTCATTGTTTGATCCTTTAAAAGCCCATGTAAAGGGTCTTTCAAACTTTGTTAATTTTATTGACAAGCTGCAAGAAATTGTTGGTGAAATCTTAAATCCAAGGTAATAGAATTTCTGTTGTATTTTTGCCTTGTGGAGCGCTGTTGTGGTTTTTTCTAGGTCATGTGTCTTGGAGGGGGTACGAAAGAAAATCTAATCTTTTCCTTAATAATTCAGAGTAAATGTTTACAACTTAAAGCTTATTGGAAAATATAAATATCAAAAAAAAAACAATTGGGGTGAACTTATAGATTTTTGAGGTTATTCTTTGTATTAAATTTTTATTAAATCAGTGTATGGATGGCTGTTTGATTAGCTCCCTAGTTGTAAATGAACTTCCAAAGATTTCAAACTTGTGGGTCTGGTAAGTACATAAACTGATCTGTTCTTTACTACTACTTCCTCCTTAATTACTTCCTTTTTGTCATTTCATTGTATATATCCTTATATAAAGGAGTCTTTATTGCTGCTGACAAATACCGGCATTAGTTATTTAGCCTTTAATTTCTTTTATTTTTAGCTACATAAGCAAAGCATAAGAATTATTTCTTAGGAAGGCTCTGGTGAAGTCATTGATTTTGGATGTTTTTGAAGACCTGAAGTTGGTGTTTCAGCAGGCTTATAAATGTGAGCTTAATTAGAGATATGTGTAAGTGTAACACAGGAATTTGAATTGGTCAGTACTGGATTAGCAACAGAGAGAAAAGCAATTTTCTTAAGCAATATGGAAGTTGGTAACTTTTTTCATTTATAATCAGTAAGTTTTCTATACAAAACTTTAGCAAATCAGCTGTGATAGTTCTGTCCTTGATACTAAAGAATCTTTTTTTAGTTCAAATTGAGTCTAATGCACACACTTGAAAAAAAAAAAATGTTTTAAGCAAACCGTAAGCATTATTTAAATTGCTCTTCAGATTTCATTGAATCTGGAAGTGGGAAGTATTTCTGAAGTTATTTTGCAGTTTTGGTTTTACTTTTTAGTTCTGCTTCTTTGTTCTTTCTGGATGCCAGAGACATGCTGTCTGTGCTATGATTAAAGAAAACTTTTGACTCAACATATAATGTATGCTTTTTTCTTTATTTATATCTTATCTATCTCTCTACATTGATAAAAATGAGAAATGGAAAAATGTTTATGTGCATGAACTTTTTTAGGGTGGAAAGACCACTCTTTCAGATACATACAGTTCAGCAAAGGGTACATAAAATGCTATATCTTGTTAATTACCCTTCTGTTTAAGGCATGTTTAAGAGAAAAATCAGAGTGGGATAGTTGCTGGGGATTATCAGTTTTTAATTCGGAGAATTCTCTAGAGCTTGGAAATTCTTTTTAGCATTCAGCTATTTATTCTGTTTCTTTCTCTGCTGGACCTGCTGTCCCATTTATTCTGGGATATAAATCTTGTTAATGTCAGATTCTGGCATGTTCATTAGGTTGCACGGATGCATGTAAGTGTCGTTGGTTGTATTGACGACCAAGAATGGAAGCTAGCTGTACTGTGGTGTTTCTGGTATCTATTGTACTTTATATGGGCTTTGTAACCTTCATGATGTAAAATACAATTATTGTTTTCATATATGTTTCTATATAGTAGCTCAGCTTATAGAAATATACCAATCAGTGGGCTGTCTTTGAGAGAATCTTCATTAGTATGCCGAAGTTATAAAATATTATGATTAGTATACAGTTTAGAAACTAAGTGTCACAACATTGGTGAACAAAAAGATATTTTTCTTAAGTGTTTGGTAGCCATATGAGGGAGGACTGTCTGTATGCCCTGCCTGTGATGTGACAGTTCTGAATTCCAGAAGATGTAGTCTTACACAAGAAACTTCTATAGTTCTGTTAGTACTGCAATCTAAAGAGCCGGGGGTGGGTGGGCGGGGGCAACAATGCAGCAAGGGTTTCAGTTGCTTATTCTTTAGA
>VYZM01011882.1:0-26864 GCA_013398915.1 Dromas ardeola | reverse complement strand
AACAGGCTAAAGTCCGCCCTCCATAAGTCCAAGTTAAAGACAGTCAGCATCCAAGCTTAACATTGATTTGTGCAAATCAGCACTTAGAGATAAAGACTGTTTAACAGCATACTAGTTAAAATGTATTAATTCACAGTGTTCTATAACTATACATTTTCCCAGGATAGAGATGACTTACTCATTATGATTCAGCCAGTCTCCACTTCCTTCATTGTTACTAATCAACATGAATTAAAGTTGAAGGATATGGCCCCTTAGTAAATACAGATTTTATTTTATTAACTTTGCCTTTTGAATTAAAATACTGTTCATTTAATCCATTCTGTTATTACAGTGTTTCTAATTAATAGGAAAAGATCAACGGAATTCAGCTTGGGCCTTATTCCTTGAAATAGTACATGGCTTTTTTATCTGCTCTTCCTGAAAGCAGCATCTTCTTGCCAAGATTTAGAATGTCTTTTCAAGGCAGTAGTGAACTGAATTCCACGAGAATGAGGTTTAGAGGTTTTTGGTATTTCATCCACGTTATCAGTAGCCTTCAGCCTTAACCTCTGGAGACAAAACGGCTTCACTAGAAACTATCAATTCAGCCATAGTGAGGGGGAAACGCGCTGCTGTGTGTGCTACTTTGTCATTTTAATAGAGTGATAGAAAAATGAATTACACCACAAGTTTACAAATCAGAAGTTTTCATTACTCCAAGTAAGATTCTTCCATAATCACTCAGCAGTGTTAGTGAGATGGGTTCCTTGGTATAAATCTCTGCCACATGTGTAATGTTTTTATGTTCAGATCTTCAGGGTGTTTTAAGTACTCGTAAATCATCTCCAATGTGGAGTTACAGAAAGCATCTCTGCCTTTCTGATTCCCACTTTCCTTCCCTAATCTAAAAATGGAGCACATGTAACAATATCTGCAAAGCTGGGACAACTGACTGAATACTAGTGATCCAGTACTTCGTTCCCTTTATCTACCACACACTATTCTCATGTTTACCTACACAAAGGACCTCTGGGGGACACAGAAAGTAAGATGTGAACAGACTTGATGGGAGATTTTCTGAGAGAAGAGACTGTTTCTGGACCCCAGGATCTGGAACACATACTCTTTATCAGGAGTGGCAACAGGGAGCTACAAACCCTGGATCTTCTCCTGTCATAAATAACTTCTCTGTAGCCAGACATGTGTGTGTGGTTTGTGTGTGTGCGTGCAGTGAGTCACTATTCCTAGGTGCAGACTCTGGGATGACGATGCAGATAAATAAAAAAAAAAAAAAAAGAGAAAAAAGGAAGTCATGGAAAATAACATACCCACATACTACAGAGAAAAATAATAGAAAGGAAACAGATCTTAATCACTAATCAGTACCTTCCAGCAGCAAACCTCTGTTTTTCACAATGTTAATTGTAAAGGAGCAGAAATAGGTTTGGGATTTTTTTGGACAAACACATGCCAAGCATTTAATGGAGATCATTTTAGGCTCTCTTAACTTCATTAACCAAAAGTCTATAGCTGTTATAAAGATCAGAAAATCTCAAGGACAATACTAGCTTTCAACCTGTTCAGACTACTTTTAAATATTTTTAGGAATATATACTGTATCACATTTTCAGTCTTAGTTTTAATGTTTTAAATAGTTACTTTTTATCATGGAGCCTACAGAGAATGGTGGTATAACAAAGCTGGAATTTAAGATCTTAATTTCTTTTCACCTACTGAATTCTTGTTTTTGAGAAGAAAGCATCTCTTCTTTTCTCAAGCTTAAATAGAAAATGTTTTCATTGTTCCAAGAGTATTTTTAGTTTCTTTTCTTAGACTTGGAAGAGTGTCTTTCATCCTCAAAATGGGCTTACCTCAGAAAATTCTCTGTGGGCACTGCCTATCACTCTCTGAAAATGTATTTGAAGAGAACAATCTTAAGTGAGCCACCCATGGACTTCTTTCATTCTGAGTTTTAATAAGCTGTTAGATAGAGTAGAGCTTTAATATAAAAAGTAAAATCAGAAGTGCATATTACTTGTGAGAGAACAGAGATGCACCCACAAATGGACACAATTTCCCAGCAATGATTTCATTTTCCCAGACTTGATTTCATGTAGAATTACAAGTATGGGTCGGTTGGCAATATGGATCTGTCTTTGAGATTACCTCACTGTCTATTTTTCAGCTGTGTAGGTCATCTCATGGATTTGTACTTTTGCAATGAAAATAAATCTTATAAAATGCTTGAGGATTCTTTGCCACCTCTTTTTCTGTGCATTTCCCCATGTTTCATTTCCACTGGGAGAACAGAAATCTCATGTTATTCCAAAGCGTAAAACATGTTTTCCTTTCATACTGAAAGTTGTCAAAGCAGATTGAGGGTAAGCATAAGTCTTCCAACATATAAATAGTAGTCTTAGAAAGGCAGGGAATTAACTGCTTCCTTTGTTCACATGGATAGGACAAGAAATAATGGGTTTAAGAAAATAGTTTAAAAAGCTAGGTTAGACATTACAAAGAGTATAAGGAGTAGTTAAGCATAGGAAACAGTTGCCTGAGAAGGCTGTGGAATCTTAGAAAGATTGCAAGCAGATCCATCCAAAGATGGATCAAGCATGAATTACATAGAGATGAACCCGTGGTGCAGAAGTGAAAGACTTGAATGACATCCTGAGTTCCTAGCGGCTGCCATTTTCTACAATGCCAAGGCACAATTCTACTCAAGTGTATCGACTGACAAAGCTACCGTCCCTTGGTTGTTAATGCCAGTCTTAGGTATGAAAGATCTGATCCTTCAGGAAATAAATAATTTCATTGGACATGCTCATGATTTGTCATGTCATGAGAAGGATATATTCATTAACAGTGTCAATTAATTATTTGTTTCCTATTGATCAAGACTGCCTATTGAGCTCACTGAAATAGTGCTGTTTTTTGGTAGTACCTAATAATCAAAAGAGCTTGGAGCCTTGTAATCCAAAAGGCAACACAGGTACAAAGTAAAATCTAACCTGAATTGCTCACTGTCTAAAGTAGTCATGGAAGTCAGTTACAGAGAAAAAGCGAAGACATATAAATGTAATGACACATTCAAAATCACTAATAAATGTAGTGCCAGTACTAGTATTAAAGCTCATATGTCCTGGGACTAAACTCTGCATTTATGATCTATCCCTGTCTGTACTTCTTCCTTTTCACTCATAGCAGTGCACCTCACAAGAGCTTCTCTTACAAAGACACCAACTTTGATTTAGGAAGTTCCTGAACTGCAGATCAGTGATAGATTTAAGAATGCTCCAAGAGAACTTTGCACCATCCTGGCCTGGTGTCACTTTTTGCCAGTCATTTGCTGTTCACAACTTCCAGAAACAGTACATTGATTTGGTGGACCTTTGATATGACCTGATACAGCCATGTTTATTTTCTAATGTTATTGTTTTCAGGTGTGTAGGACCTGAATTTCTCCTCACTGACATATGCAAGTCTTATTGACATAAATAGGAGGTGTGCTCCCTTACCAATATGCACACTAGGAAATTCTCTGATGTTTGCTTGACACCATGTCACACCCACACACTCCCCAAGGATGATACAGCATTCCTGTAAGGGCAAAATGAAGGTATTCTTCCAAACATGCTTAGCACTTACTGCCATCCCCCACTACCTCCATCCATATTAGAGACTGTGAAACTGGACTGCAAGATACAATATTTATTAGAAACAGGTTGGATAGATCACCTCCCCCCTCCAAAAGAAAAAAAAAAAGAAAAGAAAAAGGGATTTTAAAGAGGGAAAATAAGATTAAGAAAATCGATTTGATTGATTTGCTTTCAGTGTAGATGTTTGCCTCACTTGTTTCCCTAAAATCCTCAAGCATAGCTTGGGAGGTCCTTACTTATGTTAATCTTTTGTGGTTCATACCATAGAAAGAAAAGGATGTTCCTTTCAGTTATTACACAAACAGCCTTGGCCAGCCACTCTGCTGCTTCTATCTGCAGCAGGACACAGCTGGGGGCTGCTACTGCTCACCTTGAGGGTCTCTGAGCTACAAGGCCGCCAGGTAAATGGAGACCACAAAGCTCCTTTTCCAAACTAAGTTACTTTTTACCCTCTAGTCTGCTTTACGTCTAAGGACATTGTTTGGATATTGGAGGGAAGACAGCTTTTCACTTGCCTAATCTCTTTTACAGCTCTAGAAAAGCAAACCTTTTTTTTACTGTTAAGTTCTTTGTCTTTTGGGTGGCAATGAAGATTCTGACTTAATGCTGCTAATTGCAGTGCATTTAATTACTAGGTATAATATGATTGCTGCTTCCTTGGGCTACACATTGATGTCTGAACAAGAGAACTGAGAGATAAATAAATGAGTGGGCAGCAGACGGTTGCCTCAGAGGAAATAACACTCAGGTGAGGCTGTAGCAGGCTCCTATCTACCATGGATTGAACGAAAAGGGAGCAGACTCCTCATACAGTCTGAGGTTGCATGATTGTACTCTGAAAGTATTTTTTCACCTGCTAATTTTGTCCCTGGAGAAGAGATCTGCACGCTTACATTACATTCAGCTTTCACATTTTTGTCAAAGGTTACCCAGTTAGAACTATTCTAGACAGAAGAATTTTGGCTGATTAATTTTTTCCTGAAGTAGCAGAAATAACCAAAATTTAATTTAGAGCATATTTCATGTCTGCAAAATTTCATATCCTCATTTATTTTACAAGAACTTCTCTGCCAGTTGGACTTGTACAAACACAGAAAAAGGCATGTTAACCCATGCCATACAGCATACTTTCAGGAGGGAAATTTTTACATCCTCTGCAGTGAGATCTTTCTTCATCCAACAGGAACTTTTACAAGCCTCACAAAAGATCTCTTTTTAAATTATTGAAAAGAACTCATTTCCCTCAGATCATCTATCTTACTTTAATTTTCCTTCAGCTATAGTTGCCTTTTTTGGTCACTAACTAGATTTTCTTCATATATTGCTGAGTTTCCTATCAGCCAAATTACTTTTGGGACTTCCTGGAACTAATGGTCCTCCACTTCTATTCTACCTCCTTATCCTCATCTCTGCTACTCGCCTTCTACAGTGCTCTTTTTGCTACAACATCTGTGAGCCTCAGAATCAATAACAATTTCTTCCAATCCATCTCCTCAGGAGCTAAGCAAGTATCTTTTATTAGGAGAGGTGATTTGTGAAAGTTATGTGCACTATTCTGAGAAGAATGGCCACTGCTTCACTGGCCCTTCTGCCCTCTTGCAGAGCCTCACTTGAATTGCTTGTAATCATCACACTGCTGCAACTGTTGTACTCCCCTTATCCACCTTCAGCTGGACATGATCTTTCAACGATGGCATGCTCAAGAGGGTTCCCCTTATCCTGAGACACAGCCTTTTGCTTATCACAGAATGGAGTGAATTTTGAAAACGCAGGATGTGATTCTCAATCTTTGCAAGGTTGTTTAACGATATAGTCAAGTCCTGACTGCACTTCAAGGAAGCATGGAAATTCTGTGGGATTCCCTGCAGTTCTACATTTCCCGTCCCTTTGTTGCAGCTATTATAACCAATACACAATTTTATAACATTTCTGTAAACCCTTGACTGAATAACTATCTAAGGGTGATGTAGAGATTAAATCAGACTGAGAAATTTTGGACATGTTTCTCCAACTGTTCAGCTGAAAATCAGAATCAGTACTAGAGCCTGAGGAAACATTTCCACCTCCGTCTATTTTTTTTACTGGTTGTGTTTAATTTATTTTTTTAATATATATATACAAAAGGAGGTCCAGAAAATCTTAATTAACTTCTCTTGACTCAAAGAAGGCAGTTAATACCTGAGTAAATCTGACACGTGGTACACATAGTGGAACATGAAACATAAGGAAGTTCCAGTAACTCCTCAGAGATCAATACTGCCTCTGGAATGCCATTTGGAAGCTGGAGATATTCACCAAGCCATTTTATCTCTGTATGTCTCTACGTTCTCTTCTCCTCTCCCTTCTCCTCTCCTTAAGGTAAGAAAAATCCTACTGCATTGCATTTGGAATCATAAATCCTGTGCAAAAATTCAATCTCTTGCCCTGTAGGTTTGTACAATAGCTACTTTTATACTATTAAATAAAACAAACTAGGGACAGCTCTCTCATCTGGAGGTAAAAGATATGTAAGGCCGGCATCCATATATCTTAATGCTCTTCTATCCCAAAACAGAGTATCTGTGCCCAAACTGCTTCTTGGTAACCACCCCTGACAGCGCTGTCACCAACCCCATGTCAGAATCCCATCCCAAAAGTGTTAGTTGCTACAGGAAAAATTAACGCCAGCAAGCAAAAAAAAAAAAAAAATTAAATTATCCAGTACTGCATTACTATTATCTGATCCCATTTTATTTAGGACAGTTGTAGTCAATATGCATAATTTCAATCATGGCTAATAGTTTGTATTCTATTGTGAAAAATCATGTGAACTGGCACTGTAACATTCAGTTATTTCAAGAAATGTTTTGGAATCCTTGTAGATGAAAGGTATCAGATAAAATTATCACTGGAGAGAGTTTTCACGGAGATTTTGTCTAAACATCCAAAAACTAGCAGTCAAGAGGAGGAGGATGAAGGTGTACGAGCAACATGAAACAAAAATTTCAGGTATAGGGGACGACTATGACATAAAATGAGGAACAGCTGAAGATCACCTACAGTCAAGTTGGTTTTATCTACACAATTAATACTCCATATTTCTTTCTGAAATATGTTCCAAAGTTATAATGATAAACGAATGTATTATTTATTCTCTAATGAATTTTATCTGTAAGGATATCTCCTGGCATATGACCTGTGGATGACAGAAGCAATAAGGACAAACAGATGAAGCCCAGTGTCCTTAATCTCAATTAAGTTGAATAACGGTTAGGTTAAAATAACAGGCTTTTTCACACTTGGAAGTCATCGCGCTCACCGTTTTATTTGAGGTTAAGTCCAATTCCTCAAGGTGCATGAGGTAAATATTTGCTGAACATTTAAAATGTTTCCATGAATCAAAAAGCTCTGGAATGCTACAATCACTAATGACTTGCCATCTTTCACCTCTGTCACGGGCAGGCAATGCAATTTCAGGAACCACATAGTACATCAAGAGTTGAGTGTTTATTGAAGGATATCTTTTCTCCTCCCCTTGGGGCTCTACAGGGTGATTTATTTGATACGTACTCTCCTTGGCCACTCCATTTTCTGTTTATCTGAGCATAAAACAGGCGTTATGAGAAATCCATGCCCTCCAAAAATCTTAGTATTTTTGCAAGACTTCAGATTAGAAATATTAGGGGTAAATCCAAATCAGAAATGGAACAAAAAAAGCTAAGAGGAAGCAGAAATGTTGATTTCTTGTGGTTTCACATACAGCTACTGTGTAGCTTTGGGACTTTAGTTCTTTCTGTGCGTTTGGAAATAAAATAAAATAATTCTCCACTTCAGAGAACAAGGGGGAAGCAAAATGCATTTATAGGGTAACAAATAAGTATCCATTAGTACATGAAGTTTTCCTTGTGACCCCATCGCACTTCAGTGACAGGCACTCTCCCTACACTTGCATCCTTTTACAACCTTCTCAGTTGAATGGGCAGCCCAGAGCAACTCCAGTATCAGTGCATGAATGAAAGCATAAATCTTATCCTAGTCCATTTTCCTGCATAGCTTTACATGAGAAATTAGTTGCATGAGCCTTCTTTTATTTCAGGTGTAGCTCTTTCCACTTTGAGTGCTCTGAAACATCTGTTCTTTTCAAAATCTTGCTGAATGCCTTTTTTTCCCCTTATAAATGATGCACAAAATAGTCCCCAATATAATCTGTTTGTAAGATCTGGGTTTGTCCTGGTGTCACATCCATCCCAGATCAGTGCCTTAGGCCGTTCTCCACAGAACCAAGCAATCAGCCTAGCTCTGGACCAACAGTTAAATATTCATAGGCACCAGAGCCAAACAGATGAAACCGAGAGAGCTCACAACCTATCAAGGTTATGGAAAATGGAGCTTTAAATCCCTCCAGGAACCCAGGTCATTAATAGACAATGGCATTATTGTCTTGCATCTCATCTATGTCAAGAAGCCTTCCTGCAAGTTCCCTGCTTTTTCTTTTGCTTTTTTTTTCTCACCTCTGCTGAGAAACCTAGAGATTACCCCACAGCAGAAGGAGAATATTTTTGTTAGAATAAACATTTTTGTGGAACATACATAATGGGTCTGCAACATCCCACACGCTGCACGTGAGTCTTGCTGCACTGCAGGGACATAAAATAGCTTTCCTGACTAAGGGTGACTCGAAACAAAACCAAATCCCTCAGCAGACAAAACTGGTTGTTTTATTTCTGGCTTAGAGCTGGTTTTAATACCAAATCTGAACCAAATCTATTGAAAGGAGGTGGGAGGTTCCTAGATCCTTGGGATCTCCCAAATGTGAAGCCATATGTAGAGAGAACACATCACTCCAGCTGTCTTCAGCTCTCTGATGCAGCCATAGGAAGTTTATATTTGTCCCCAGCAGCTACTGGCTGGGGCCAGGTTAACCTATGTCTGCGTACCCATTTCTTAGCTATTACCTTGGAATCTCTGTTAATAATTAGAAAGGATAGAAAAAAATTCCTTACACATCTCTCTTTCTTTCTTTATAAACACTTCCAGTTCATGTCATATTTTTCACAAATAAATTTTATAGTACTGCCACAGGCATGGACACACATAAATCGGCCTGGTAGAATTAAGGACTTTTGTTTCTAGACTTCTGAGAGAAGCTATCACTTTCAATTTACTGAATAAAAGTCATACACTGAATAACAACTTTCTTATAATTGCTCATGACAGCTCACACCGCAGCTAGAAACAGGTATTTTTCACTGAAAAAAATCAAAGCCAGTTCTCTCTAGACCTTAATTTTTTTAAGAGCTAAGCTGTATTGCTCCATCACCAGTTCCTGAAGTCTTTATTCACAAAAGCATCTCAGAGGGCTAAATTTAACACTGTTGTACATAAGCAAATCCCATAGGAAATTAAGTATGGTTTGGAGTCTGGAGATGTTAAGGGCCAACGTGTTTTTTGAAAACAATGCTTACGTGCTTCTAAATTTGGGTGCTGCTGCAGAGAATTGGCAACTTCTTGTGTTTAAGATAAAAGAAGACAGCAAAAGTCACATGGCACCAGATTCAGCTAGAGATAACGGAGATGGCATTTTCACCCCTTTACTCTAAACAACTAGCAAGTAGGATTTTCCACCAGAGTTAGTTATCAAGACAGTCTTTGTACAAGCACTTTTCTAGAACATGATTTCTCTGAGTTATTTGAAATGTCCACATGGCAAACAAGGGACGTAAGAATGTGTCATTTTTTTCCTTTAGCTCTAGAGGGAATAATGATGACTAGTCCACATGGAAGTATCTAAATTGTAGACATCTAAATATGTTTAGATGAATCTCACCCTGGGGGCTGTGGTCCCTTTGGGTGTTAGTCCAGACAAGGATCAAGATAATCCATGGAGGACCCTACAGATAAAAATTATTTGAAAGGAAGGGTGGACACAGTTACCGTAAGACAGAGAAAAAATTAAGAAATTCACATCTGAAATTGCCAAAATGTAGGCTGATAGCAAAGAGTAAGGGCAGAGGCAGGAGTCCCTGTTGCTGCCTGTTTGCTTTTCCCTTTCCCTAAGGGGGACGAGCAGCTGTGTGCAACACGGCAGACTTGGAATAGAGGCTGGTGTCCTACCAGTGCGACAGTCTTAGCATCCCAGCTTCCAAGACAGCTGGGCAGAGCCGCAGTCCTTACATGTTTTCCTGAGGTTCTCACCAGGACAGCTGTTTTCACTGAGATCTTTTTATTTGTGTCCCTGTAGGGTTCATTCTTGGAACAGCATCAGGTCAACCTTCTAATAATGCTCTGGAAAGGCAACAGGCCACATTATCTGACTCCTGGTATGCTCCATTTTGTGGTAAATACACCATTTTTCTCATCTCATTTAGGGCCCACTTGTTGAATATATGTCAAATACAAAGATCCCATTAGGTTTTCATCAATAGCTTTTACTTCTCTGCTTACTAGCCCAGCATCTTTTCTTGCTTGGTGACCACGTATGAGTGAGTTTCCTTTCTCTCTTTGGTGGTTAGGGAAGGAATCACTGGTATAATTGAGAAAGAATTACCTATATATTGCCTTTAGGACAGTAGGCACACGTCAGCACATTGGCTCAGGAAGAAAACTTCATGGTTAACAAACTTTGTTTTGCAAAGATCTATTTCACATCCACCCAGAGGCCACATCAGCAATTCTTAACAAAGTGTTACTCGCATAAGGCATAGCTTCAGGCTGTACATGATGCGTTTTAAACTGCAGTGAACAAAATGGATGATACAAATCAAATGTTTGTGTGTCAGCCTTCCCCTACACAATGCTATTCAGACTGGCCAAGCAGACCTGTGTTTGCGTGGCATGTCATGAGAATGATGCACGTCTTTGTAGAGTATGTGCCACTACGACATGGCTGACGTGACTTTCTATCTTTTAGATATGCGCATGTATAGGAGAGGCCACGAGTACGTGTTTTACGTATGCTTGACTGGACTGTCTTATTTTTTTGTCCTACTCAGAAAAGAGACTGGCTATAATTGCATGGCATTACTCACCTGCCCAGCAGCAAAAACTCTCCAGCGAGTCCCAGGCGCCTCATAGCCATTAGGAGCCCTCTCACAGTCATGCCTTCACAGAAGCAGGCAACCACTCTTGCCTTGGGCAGGTGGCTCCGAAGCTTTCGCAGCAGCTTGTCAAAGCTCTGTTCACCAGCATTGCTATAGATCTTGTAGGAATGCGCAATGCAGATCCCTTCCTTGGCTGCCATATCTTTGAAAGCTTCCATTCCACTTTCACCGTAGTTTCCTAAATACAAACGTAAACACATGTGCATATATCAAAATTTGCAGAAGCTTTTCTTGCTTTGGAAACAGCAAATATTTTAAAGAATATGTAACATACCTGCACAGAGATCAGTGTACCAATCTTAACAAAATAACTAACATTTTACTTAATCCATTTTTCAAGATCAACAAATTTTCCTAAGAAACCTCACTTCAGTTTAGGAGCCTGCATCTCTACTGAAACCAAAGGCTGTTAGGTACCTCGATACCTGCAAGGATCTGGTCCACAATCTGTACAATAATATATGTATAAATTGCAATCTCTTCTGGTTCTCTTAAGTTGCCTGAATGTGGTCAAGTGCTCTGGGAGTTACTTCAGAAAATTTTAAAAAATACTTTCAGAATAAATTTTGAGGTGTAATATTTTAAATATAAGCAAAACAAAAGAATGACTCGTAACAATATGACTATGTTCATAACGCAAACTGAAAAGCAACAATTTTTTAATTACACTGAAAGGTAAAACTTATTCTCTTGAAGAAAGAACTTCAGGAGAATGGGTGGCAAAGTTGAAGATTAGTATTACAGGGATCACAAGATCACAGAAGAATTGTTTGTACTTCTGTGTTGGGTTTTGGTTTGGTGCTTTTTTTTTTTTTTTTAATTAAATATCTACCAACCCAACAGGAAAAACTGAGTATTTTCTTTCACGCTATTCTGCCCGTAGGGGATAAACTGGTAATAAATATTAACAGATAGATGCATTTATTGTCCTTTATTCTGTCTCACCATAGAAAATCTCTTCATTGCCAGGCCTACATAAAAGTCACAGTACTTAAACAGTGGCTGTACTGATACCACTGACAATCATCCTGACCAAGATTGTCTCTGTACTTCCCCGTGCTTCTCCATCTGGCTGTCTAAATCTGTTTCATGTCTCATTTAAATAAGAAGGCCTTTGAGGCAGGAAATCTTTCTCCAAAATATTGCCTTAACCCCTCAGTAATACTCCACAGAAACACAGACAGTAAATAAATAAGACTGAGAGTGTTAAAGTAATGCTGTTGCAAGGAATTGTTGATCCTTCGCCTATTTCTGTTAGTTTGCAAATGGAAGAATCTGTAAGGAAAATGCTTTCTTTTGCCAGCATGGCTAAGAGCATGTAAGAGCACTGACAGTAAAAATGCATGTGAAGCAGTGAGAATCAGCCAACTGTATTTGGACTGTCATCTGGTTTTGTGACCTTGGACATTGGAGCCACCAAGCATTCAGCTTGCCCACCTAGGGAATCACCCCTGTCACTAGAGGTTAGAGCTTTATTAGGCTCAGCACTGTACATGAACGTGAGAAACACTGTCTCCAGTTTGAAGATCTTAACACTTGAATAGCCAAAAGAGACAAAGAGCAGAAGAGAGGAAATACCATTACCTTCATTTCCCATCAGCAGTGAATCACTGAGACCTTGAAATTTCCAAATGGTATCCGACCAGAATGGCAACCTGAATGCAGATCTCCTTAGCTAATACGATTTTCATTTTCCTCCCTGCTGTGATCAGGCCTGATGGAAAATCCATTTCTATGCAAATTGTGCCTGGACAAAATATCATAGGACTTTTAAATTTTTGCAATGCTTCCTGGGAGCTGTAAATCAGGTGCCCGGTAC
This sequence comes from Dromas ardeola, assembly GCA_013398915.1. Classification (NCBI taxonomy): domain Eukaryota; kingdom Metazoa; phylum Chordata; class Aves; order Charadriiformes; family Dromadidae; genus Dromas; species Dromas ardeola. The sequence goes on along the minus strand of VYZM01011882.1, from coordinate 14,325 downwards.
TCCCCCATGTGTCACGCTCTTAGGCCTAACTGTGTTTCCAGTGATACACGAGCATCAAGTGATTCCCGTGAGATGCTGAAGCAGTTCAGCTAGAGGTCAAGAATGTGGTGCCTCATGAAAGATGCATTATAGCCTCAGAAGTCAGTCTGAAGGAAAAATGGGGGTCAGTCACATTTAATTCCCACTGGGCCCTGAGGCCATCTAAAATAAAATTAAGCTGTTTGACAGGAAATACACTACTTTAAAATTATTCTCACTTAGGTCAATCTGGATCAACATTAAATGTTTTGTTTCACTTTTCCTAACAGAAAATAAAAATAAAAAAAAAAAAAAAGGCCAGATCAAACTTTGCCATAGAAGATGAAAGTTTGAGGAAAAAATGTTCAATAGTACATCTCAAAGAGATTGAAATTCCAAAGACTTCATTTTCTGTCAAAAATCTGTCAATGGAAAATTCCTGGCCAGCTCTAATTGACTTACAGAACTGGATCTCTTCAATGTTCCGGATACTGCACTCTTTGTTTGAAAGTGCTACAAGCGTACAAACTGTTACCTTGAGGCTTGCAATAAAGCTGAGAATAGGTTTAATTACAGTACTGAAAAATAGTAAGTCTTGCAATGAGCACGAAGTGCATTAACTGTTTTCCAGTCAAATAAATGTTTCTCTGGCACAAATGCCATGGTCTTATCATGTATCAAGACAGGGAGATTTTGTGAAACCATACAGAAAGCAATGCGTCATCCAAAATGAGGGGAAACATGTTAAGCCACCAAGGCCATTTAGCAAACTGTTACGTTCTTAACTTTTGAAAGAAAAACATCCTGGCAGTCCAAATGTGAGAATGACTGAGTTCTCCAACTGGGAAAACTGTAGCTGTACGGCATGAGCTCAAAGGAGATTTGATGAAAACAGAAAGCAGCTTTGCTTCAAGACGCTCATACAAATACACCAGTGGAGCTCTTGTCACGATCATTGCTGATTAAACTCTTCTTAATTAATTATTCATATTGGATTCCCCTGTTGTGCAAGAGATTGGATGAAGTATGTATATTTAATTTGAGCTATACTGTGGGGATAATGAACCCTCCTTGATGAAAAAATTCTTTTCTGCTAAACTCCTTCGCACCACGTATTAGGATGAATTTCCTCTGAGCTATCTTTCTTTCTGTGGAAAACCTGTACATGCATGAAGGTATTCATCTAGCACTGAGGGAATGGGAGTGAGAAACTGGGTAAATTACATTACATCGTTTCCTTGAGAATGAGATGTGTGTTTCATAGTGAAGAGGATCTCCATGCTTTCTGTATGGAACTGGGCTCCTCATGGACATTTGGTTCTTGGACTGTGATATTTCCATAGTAGTACTAGTAGAACCGCTGCAGCAAGAGCAAGTTTCCACTGACAGGTCAAATCCCACTCTTCAGCCAGGTCTATGACACAGCAGAAGGGCACAAGGAGAAGGATACAGGGATATCTGGGCTTGGACACATGGGTGGACAAGGGGAGAACTTATGCAGCCTGACTCTGAGGAGTTTGTAATTTCACTTCCAAGTGAAAATTAATTCAGAAGCCCTGTGCTGGAACCAAAGCAATATCTTCTGCGAGTCCCCTGTGAACGGAAGCTGCCTGTGTCCTGGAAATCTGCCCATGTAGCTAGTTTGTTTCGATTTCTAAATTTAAAGAAAGATCTTAAGGAAAATTTAAACAGAAGGGAAGGTTTGATTTACTTTTGCTTGGCTAGTTCTGGTTCAGCAGAAAAGACTCCACAAACAACACAAGCTGGGGCTGAAGTATGGTCAATTTATATTCAGTTCCTCCTCTCCCACCAAACTCTATCTCCATTTCAGCACTTGCAAACCAGCACCTCTATATTGTGACTGGTTCTGCTGGAGGAAGTATCACAATTTTTTGCTGGATGTTCATCTCCTCTTGAAACTTTGTCTGTCGGTGGCGTAATCAGAGCTGCTAGCTGTTGATGGCTTTTGTAAATATGTCCTATACTCATGGCAACAACTGGCAGCTGGGTTCTTTTAAAATGCCAGCCTGAATCCTGCATGTTGCCTACCTGAACGTCTGGCCCTAAGCCCAGTTCAAAATTTACTCCCATATGTCTCTGCATGTTTAAAAAAAAAAGTCGATTACATCATCGTGCAAAAGATTTCTCCCTGCTTCAGGGTTGGAATTATGTTCAAAACTCAAGCATATGCATCCCCACCTACAGTCTAACTGTAACAATCTGTTAGTTCCACTTTCAATGAATCAGTACTAGAAACTATTAAGAAGCTTAAAAAGAACAGATTGTGCTTTTGTCCAGATGAAGCTTAATATAGTACAGTACATAATAATACTTCAATCTGATAGAAAAGGGTCAGGCAAACTGCAGGCTGCTCTTGCTGCTCCTCCTGCCTGGCAATTGAGCCAATTAAACTACCTGAACATAAACCGTTAAGATCTTATCTGCATTATACAGCAGAACAGCCAGGTTCTTTATCTTAAAATAATAAACAAAATACACAGGGATCTGCTCCATCTCAATAAAGGTTATCAATATGAGATAAAAAGTCCCTACAACCAAATGGAATAATGAGATACATTTTCTCCTGCCCAGGGAGTTTTCGGGTGGCACACATTTCTTTTTGCATACATGAGCTTTTTTATCATTAGCTGCACATGCAAATGGTTATCAGATAATTGTCCGGTTTATAAGAGAGTTTCAGTGAACATAGATGAGAATCAACCTTTAGGAGAGATTTAGGATGTAAAATTGCTTTGGGTAGGACACAGTGAAAATTCATAAAGTCAAAGAAGAGGAGGCTCAAGTGAAACTCAAGGAATGCATTATGTCATTCATTTAGCTGATAATAATCCTGCCTATTTAATAATCCTACCTACTTGTTTAAGCAGAAATGCTACTATCATTTTTATAGGCAAAGAGACAAACACAGAATAATATTCTATGCTGTATCTGAGCCACAGAAAAGAAGCTAAGTCAGGTTAAAATTCTCAGTAGATGTTTTGCAAGCAATATAAGGAATACAGAGCTTCATTTTTTACTAGCTTTCATTGGCATCAATAGGATGAACTTTGCCAGAAATACCTAAAAAAAATGTAGGTATAATTTTGGAAATGCATGTGGGAGTAATGGAAGATATTTATGAAAGGCAACGTGTTGGTTGATTACTAGGATGATCTTCCTGAAAGTCAAGAACATGGGGGTGTAGAATAGTATCCCAAATGGAAATGTTAGAAGTCTCTTTGACTATTACAATTCAAATTAATCATGGCAAACCACCAATAGTACCTACGACTACTGGTACCTACCGGATATTGTCCACATTTAACTGTTGTGACTGTAGGATCCTTTTAAAGTTTCATCACTACGAAGAATAGGGACATAATACCAAATCTCTTGAGCAGCTACAGCAACCACATGCCACTGATATAATGTGATCAAAACCATAGCCTTCCTGCCATACTTATGTCTGCAAATAGAGCAGGACAATAAAGTGTTATTTAATTCTAAAGGCTACAAACCAAATGAAATCAAATCACATGGGCCTGAAATTCTGGAGCTGTCTATGCATTAAATAAAAAGAAAAAAATCAGAACCTGTTTTCATTTGATCAAAATATTTTATTTAAATGATTTTTAAATGAGATTTTAATTTCTGTAGTAAGTAAAAGGTCATTCTGGAGGAAGCCCATCAAAAAATACCTTAAATAAGAACAGTTCTTCAAAATATATTCTGCTTAAATATCTCCAACTAGATCTTTCTCTTAATAAACACTCGGTGACTAGCTGTTCCACTTCAATTACCTTGAGTGTTAGATAGCAACTTCAAGGCCTTTGAGTTCTTTCTTCATAAAATACTCAATCTGAAAGTCTGAATTTCATGGAAATATGTATATAAGTATGTACACACAGAAACTTGAACACAGGAAGTTCCATCTGAACATGAGGAGGAACTTCTTTCCTTTGAGGGTGGCAGAGCCCTGGAACAGGCTGCCCAGAGAGGTGGTGGAGTCTCCGTCTCTGGAGACATTCAAAACCCACCTGGACGCGTTCCTGCGCAACCTGCTCTAAGGTGACCCTGCTCTGGCAGGGGGGGTGGACTAGATGATCTCCAGAGGCCCCTTCCAACCCCTACCATTCTGTGATTCTGTGATTTCGTGATTTGTAAGGATACTACTCTTTGTAAACTAATTTCTAACATTCGGAATAGAAGAAGCCAAATGCTGCTCTGTTGAAAGGACACTAATCCAGAACAAGTCCCAGTAGGCTTTGCTCAGCATGACACCACTTTTTATCTCCAGCACCATGCCTCATTTGGTGCCACACATTGCAACAGCTGTTATGAAGTTACTTCATAGGGTGTCTGCAGAACTGTGGCACAGTGCGGTATGAAGCCAAGATGGAAAACCTCTTGATGAAAATATGGCCTGTTATATGCAATTAGTTCTTTCACAAGAGCTGTTTCGCTGTGAGGCTGTGCTCTTTGGCAGGAGTTGTCAAGAAGGTTTGTTGCTCCTCATGCAGAAACAAGTGATCATGTTGAGGGAAGGATTCTCCAAAGAAATGCCTACTCAAGCAAAGCAGCCAGGCAGTGCCAGCTGCCCTTGGAGAGGTATCAGAGAACTAGAAAACAACAAAGGAGCAGCACGGGGCAAAAATTCCCTCAGTGATTAATTTAAGAAAACTACCTACTCCATCCTTAAAATTGCTGTACCTGCCTTCCTTACGTACAGATAATCTCAAAGTGATTCAGAGTGCATGATCTAACAGCTGAGGCCTTATAAGGGACATAAAACACTGATGAGTGCAGTTAGGAGACTGTCCTTAGCATCTATATGATCATGGAGACCTCATACATCTATTTCCTTGGATGTTCATCTTTTGTATTCAAGCTGAAAGCTCTTCAAAGAGCACTTATCAATTGCTAAGTGTTCATAAAACTCAGACCCAAAAGGATTGCCTATTTCACTGGTGGCTTGATAGATGAAGATAGTACAACATGTGTCAATATAAGGAAGCACCATACTGACTATGAACATCATACTGGCTATGAACTTAATTTCTTTTTCTGTGAACAGTTTTGAGATTTTCAGTTTTGTACATTTGAGGAAAATAAATGTTTTCATAACCTCAAAAATATTAACCAACAACCCCCTCCCCCCTTCTAATCCTGTTAAAATTCAGTTCAGTATGGTTGAAATAATTTTTGAAATTATCTTATAATATTTGATGTAGACATTGACCATTTCTCATTTCATAAAAGCCCCGTATCACCTTCCACAATGTAAAATAAAACAAAAATATATATTCTGAGTCAGGAAACTAGGGTTTTATTATTATTATTATTTAAAAACTAATTAACTGAAATTTTTGGACATTTAAAAATAAATTCAATGTTTCATTAGGAAATTAATTAAGCTCTTTTCTGTGAGGTTTTTAAGTTTCAACAACTAGGTATTTTCTCGCCAGAAGTTTTCATTCAAAGGTTTTTAGATCAGCTCCACTCATTAGGTGTCTGTTTAAATAAAGAGCCTGCCCCCTGTAACTTGACCACCTCCATGAGGTGATTACCCTCAGGGACAAGGGGGCAGAACAGACCTGGCAGATCTTTAAGGACGCTTTCCACAGAGCTCAAAAGCTCTCAGTCCCCAGATGTAAGAAATCAGGAAAGGAGGGCAAAATACTGGCATGGCTTAGTCAAGACCTGCTGGTCTAACTAAAGGGCAAGAAGGAGATGCACAGGCAGTGGAATCAGGGACAGGTATCCTGGGAAGAGTAGAAGGATGCTGACCGGTTGTGTAGGGATGGGGTCAGAATGGCCAAGGCATGGCTGGAGCAGAACATGTCAGGGGATGCAAAGAATAAGAAGGGCTTCTACAGGTGTGTCAGCCAGAAAAGGAAGCTCAAAGAAAGCATGCCCCCCTGATGGAGCAAGACTGGCAAACTGGAAACAATGGATGAGGAGAAGGCTGAGGTATTCAACAATTTTTTGCCTCAGNGGACCTGACTGGATGCATGCCAGAGTCCTGAGGGAATTGGCTGATGTAGTTGCTAAGCCACTCTCCATGTTATTTGAAAAGTCATGAAGTCAAGTGAAGTCCCTGGTGACTGGAAAAAGGGAAACATTGCACCAAATATTAAAAAGGGTAGAAAGGAGGACCCTAGGAACTACTGACCTGTCAGCCTCACCTCTGTGCCTGGGAAGATCATGGAACAGATCCTCCCAGAAGCTATGCACAGGCACATAGAGGACAGGACAGAGATTTGAGTCAGCTAGCATGGCTTCACCAAGGGCAAGTCCTGCCTGACCAACCTAGTGGCCTTCTGTGATGGAGTGAATACGTCAGTGGACAAAAAAGCTATGAATGTTGTCTATCTGGACTTCTGTAAGGCCTTTGACATGGTCCCCCACAACATCCTTCTCTTTAAATTTGAGAGAGATGCATTTGATGGATGACTGTTTAGTGGATGAGGAATTGGTTGGATGGTTGCATTCAGAGGGCAGTGGTCAATTGCTCAATGTCCACATGGAGATTGGTGACAAGTTGTGTCCCTCAGGGGTCTGTACTAGGACCAGTACAGTTCAATATCTTCATCAATGGCATAGACAGCAGGATCGAGTACACCCTCCACAAATTTGTGGACAACACCTCGCTGAGTGGTGCGGTTGACACGTCTGAGGGATGGGATGCCATCTGGAGGGACCTGGGCAGGCTTGAGAAGTGGTCCCACGTGAACTTCATAAGGTTCAACATGGCCAAGCACAGGGTCCTGCATCTTAGTCAGGGTAACCCCCGCTATCAGTACTGGCTGTGGGATGAAGGGTTTGAGACCAACCCTGCCGAGAAGGACTTTGGGGTACTGGTGGACGAAAAGCTGGATACGAGCCAGCAATGTGCGCTCGCAGCCCAGAAGGCCAACCACATCGTGGGCTGCACCAAAAGAAGTGTGGCCAGCAGGTCGAGGGAGGTGATTCTGCCCCTCTGCTCTGCTCTGATGAGACCCCACCTGGAATACTGTGTCCAGCTCTGGGGCCCTCAGCACAGGAAAGACATGGACCTGTTGGAGTGGGTCCAGAGGAGAGCCACAAAAATAATCAGAGGGCTGGAGCACCTTTCCTATGAACACAAGCTGAGAGAGTTGGGGAGTCTCCAAGTTCAGTTTGGAGAAAAGAATGCTTCTGGGAGACCTTATAGCAGCCTTCCAGTACTTAAAGGGGGCTTATGAGAAAGAAGGGGACGAACTTTTTAGCTGGGACTGTTGCAATAGGACAAGGGGTAATGGTATATAAGGAAGAAATTGTTTACACCGAGGGTAGTGAAACACTGGCACAGATTGCCCAGAGAGGCTGTAGATGCCCCATCCCTGGAAACATTCAAGGTCAGGTTGGACAGGGCTCTGAGCAACCTATCTAGTGGAAGATGTGCCTGCTCATTGGAGGGGGTTGGACTAGATGAGCTTTAAAGGTCCCTTCCAAGCCAAACTATTCTATGATTCTGAGTTTCTATGATTCTAGGATTCTAATGTTTAAATTGTTTTAGTAAGGTAATATACAATATATACAAAACATAACTGTACTTAATTAAATTAAATGAATATGTTTATTATCTCCTCCTCTAAGAGTGCTCAAAATATCACTCTGATAACAAAGTTTCTCTTATCTTTCTCATCTTCTTTTGGTTATTTTGAAGCAATAAATTCATTCCTCTAAAGAAAAGGATGACCTAGTTCCACAGTTTAATGCACCTCATTTCTGTTTATTTTTAAATTATCACTTCTTAACTTTTAAAGGAAGACTCATTTAAGCACTCCTGTTACGCGAGAACAGGGAATGGTCTGGAAACAGCCTGGAAACAGCCTTTTATGCACATTTCCTTTGATCCATCCTGCTAACTGGCACATCTGCAGCTTTGTGGCCTTGTCCACTGAGCAATTTTTGAAGTCCCACATGATGCTAATGTCTGCTAAAGGATTTGAAGCCTGACAGTTCTTTCAGAAACATGCTGCCATCTCTGACTGCTCTCTTTGTTTTCGGACTGGAGAGATTAAAAATTTTCTGTACTGTCTGTTTGTGAAATAGCTCTTTCTATCTGTCTGAGTCTAAGACATTTCCCTTAGATATTTCCTGCATCATTTCATGATTTCATTTCAAAAATGAAATCATTAATGAAAGCACAATTCCTAGTGGAATCCAGGGATACTCTATCTTTTATTTAATTTTCATTTAGGGTTATGCTTTTCATTTTTTATTTGGTTTTCAGACAGAAATGAGGACACATGAGGCTGACAGTATTAGACTGGAGGCTATTCCTCTCAGGAGACAAGTGTTGTGTCAGAAAGGAGAGGGCTTTGCCGTGGGAACACTTCGATCTATGAACCTGTATCCTTCATTGTGGTTGTAGTGGGTTCCTAAGGAATGCAGCTGCCTGGGGTTTCTGTCTCAGGATATTAATTATTATATTTCTCAAAAGAGTTGGTTCCTTCTACAAGTGAACAACACCACACTTCCTTATGTTCACAACCTGGAATACACCTTCATGTGATATTAATTATTAACTCTGCTATGGTTTGTAACTGTTCTTTCCTTAAATACACTTCATGTCCTATTCTGTTGCTGCAGTAGCTGAGCACTACCAGAAGTCACCCAGCAAAACCAGGCATGATTCAGGGATTACACAGAGTCTGAAGGCTTTTAATTAATCTTATTGAGTTTGCTGGTAAGTGCTTCCCTTTTGCCCTATCTCCTCATACGTGAAATGGAGGTAAAAACGTTTTCCTGACAGTGGTGTTGTGAGAAAAAATGTATTATAGATTGAGAGAAACTCAGATAACTACCGTAATGAGGGACACATTTATGTTGAACAGATTAAATGAAACCTTATATTTTTGCCTCACAAAAACTCACATTTGCTTAGTTGTACCAATAACCACAACATGTTTATTATAGCAGCAATCACTCTGTATGACCACAACATGTTTATTATAGCAGCAATCACTCTGTATGTCTAACACCTGTTTTAATAATAACACCTAATATTTCCCACAGTAATTATAGAAGATGGCAAGGCTACTCCAAAGAGAGCACCTTAATTTCACTTTAACTGATTGTGCACAATCATATTCAGGACATTCATTTGGGACAAGAGTGGGTTTTGTGACTCTCTTGATCCAAATTCTGAGAGCAGCGAGGTCTATCAGGAATCAGTGAATATTTAGAGTAGTAATTGTAAGGCAGATCTATGTCTGCATTTCTCAGGAGTGCTTGTCAAGATTTTGAAAGGGGTAATATGAAGTTTCTTGGGGTATATTACTAATTCTTAAAGTATAATGTGTAAGATGAGAAGGCCTATACTGTGTGACCAACTGCTTCCTTAGAGATAGTCTCATTTTAGGAAGGTGTTGGATAAATGTTTGCTCTTGGTGGGTAACAAAGATTGGTTCTTAAAATAATATTTTAAAACTGCACTTGAATATATTAGGGGTACAGGTGGTTTTTGAATTGTAACTTCAGAGGTAATTACCAAGTAGGACACTACCATCCTCAGCTTTTGGATGCAGAAACTGGAGAAGGAAAGCAGCCCAGAAAGCCAATTTTTTCATCCCAGAAAGCCAACTGCATCCTGGTCTGCATCCAAAGAAGCATGGCCAGCAGGTCAAGGGAGGGGATTCTGCCTTTCTACTCTGCTCTCATGAGACACCACCTGGAGTGCTGTGTCCAACTCTGGAGTCCTCAGCACAGGAAAGACATGGACCTGTTGGAGTGGGTCCAGAGGAGGCCATAATGATCAGAGGGCTGGAGCACCTCTCCTGTGAGGACAGGCTGAGAGGGTTGGGGTTGTTCAGCCCGGAGAAGAGAAGGCTCCGGGGAGACTTTATAACCCCTTCCAGTACCTAAAGGGGGCCTACAGGAAAGATAACAGTTTTAAACTGAAAGAGGGTAGATTTAGATTAGATATAAGGAAGAAATTCTTTACTGTGAGGGTGGTGAGGCACTGGAACAGGTTGCCCAGAAATGTTGTAGATACCCCATCCCTGGAAGTGTTCAAGAGCAGGTTAGATGGGGCCTTGAGCAACCTGGTCTAGTGGGAGGTGTCCCTGCCCATGGCAGGGGGGTTGGAACTAGATGATCTTTAAATTCCCTTCCAACTCTAACCATTCTATGATTCCAAAAGATAGTAATAGACCAGACTTGAAGGCAAGAATATGATCTCCTGAGTTGCATACTAAGCTGCTCCAGAACAAAAGAATAGCGAGTTATTTAATAATTACTGAATAATTTTTGTTTTAGAAGCTCTTTACAGTGATGCAGATTTCATGGCTACCTTGGACAATCTGTCCCTAGCCAAACCAGTCTTTTCATAAGTTTTCCTTCCCTAGTTCTTGACCTGTTCTTCTATGTTCTCTTTCAATTTAAGCCTATTATAACTTGTCCTATGAAAAATGAGAGTACCTTCTCAAATTGATGTTTTCAGAAGTCCTTAACAGTTTTGAAGACAACCACCGTATCTCCACTTAATTTTCCTTTTTTTTTTTAAGACTAAACAAATCCAGTTTTAATCTGATGATCTTGTTTTCTACACTTCTTTTCATATTTCTGTTTTTCTTGTTGTTGATCTCCAATTAGTTTATGTTGCCCATCCAGGATGATGTGCATTTTTTGTGAAGATATGTTACTTTTCCATATTGTACCTTGCCTTAGCAGGGTAGAATTGAAAGACTATTTTATATCTCTGAAACCCCCTTTTGTGTTATTTCAGTATGATGTTCACCTTTTTTAACAAAGGAATGACATCGTTGACTCAGGTTGAACTTGTGGTTCATTTTAATCATCTAGGTCTTGTTTTCTGCAGAACTGCTTCTCAGCTAATCATTCCTTATTCAGTATTTTAGCAGTAGATTATTCTGTTCTAGGAGCAGCTTCATCCAGCATGGTACTTTTACAGATTTAATAACCATACCCTGTTTATCATAATTCTAATCAGTGTTGGAAATACCAATTACAAATGGATTCAAGGCAGATCTCTAAGAAGGCCATTGAGCTTATCTCTCCTGTTGGAAAGCTGACAAATGCAAAATATAGTTTGAATAAGATTAAAGTCAGTTGTGCACCTAACTCAGGGAAGTCTAGATTCATATCTTCTTAGTGTGGTTATAAGAATGTTCATGTGAAATAATAAAAAATGTAATGATTTAAAATACAGTCACTCATTCTTCACAAGTGTTCTGAACTGGATGCTAGGTTAGCTCGATATGATTTAATTTTGAAGAACACACAATATCCTTTCTTTATAACATCAGAAGAAAAACGTCCATTTCTTGTGAACAATTGTTTATTTGTTGCAGAAGTGAAATTAGGTTGGCTGAGCTCTTTCTTCACTTTCTTTTTCGATATAGGTAGTGCTACCTCATTTCAGTTTGTTGGAACCTTATACATATGACAACTTTCTTCAGGAGAACCACTGAAGTGTTCAACACTGTTTCAGTCAGTTTAGCACAGTAGATGAACCAGACAATTTGAGAATATATCATTATCTAATCTCTAGAAACTTCTGCAATTTCTGAATTCTTCTTTACTTATTCTAGCATGAGGTAGAGTATGACAGGCAGAATTTAGGTACTTGAACAAAATGCAATCTTTAAAAACTTAAGCAACTGCTGCCTAGATTTGAAACCGCCAATATTTATCAAGTCTTCTTCACATTCAAATCTCCAAACACATTCTACATCAAACAAGTCACACATCCTCACTTATTTTCTGACCAGAAAGATCATTTTATAAGATGCATAGATTGCGCTCTCCCCTCTTTCGTATTATGTCTTTTCTACTGTCCTTCCAAGAAAAATAGGTTATAAACAGATGATTATGATACTTTTCTGGAAACTGAAGAATATTGGTTTGAACACACCCAGGCTAAGGAGGGAATGAGACCTAAATTTTTGGTATGTCCTGGGTGCATATTGAAATTACAAGGCTGTGATATAAAAAGGATAGCCTCCTCCTCTACCTATGTCTCAAGAGAAAATAGAATTCTATTTTCAGGATGAGTTTCAGACTGGGAAACCAAGTGAACAGTAGTAGTTAAAGATGTTATAATCTGTATTTGCCTTGTTCTCTTGTGCATTCTTAATACAAAGATTTTCTGAACCACATGTTGAAGCATCTTGTTGTATTCAGATACTAGACAGAGAGCCTGGGTATCAAACGCAGAACTAGGTATCCCATTACAAGCATCAGAAACCTACAAGTACAGACTTTGCAGTGTATACTTCTGAGATAGATACATTCCTTACTGCATTTAGCCTGAAACCTTTCTGGAAGATAACAGATGAAGCTGAAAATTGTTTGATATTTAGGCAATTTAGGACTTCAGTTAAGTTTCTGGGCCTCAGTCTCTAACCATATCAGTCTCGAGCCTCCATTTTTATCTTTTTTTTTATTATTATTTTTGGGAGGGTTGCTTGTGTTATCCATGACATAATAAACTGGAAAATAAACTAAAAAAATTATGTAAATTGTTGAATAAATAGTCCGTTGGGAGAAATTTTGAATTCAAATTCCTGATATGTTATTGGTAGTTTTATTAAATAATTTCTCCTATAGTATCTAATTGACTGATCCAATATCAAAGTAGCAAAATATTCTTATATCACACTCATCTGCTGAAAAGAAAACAGTACTGAACAAAACGCAAACTGTTCTGCCTTCAGGCAATGAAACAAATGGACAAATTAATCTATTCTGACATGGACTGAAATGGCCAGGCTCTTTCACATGGGCCGCTAAATAACTATTAAGACCTTTCTGTCCTCCACTCCATGAATACGTATTACACCATTATATTAGTAAGAGAATAGGAGCGTTAGAATCACAGAATCATAGTATGATAGGGGTTGGAAGGGTCCTCTGGAGATCATCTAGTCCAAGCCCCCTGCCAGAGCACGTTCACCTAGAGCAGGTTGCACAGGAACGCATCCAGGAGGGTTTTGAATGTCTCGTCTTTCACTTTTGGAATAATACTTACTTTCAGCATCTTTAGGAGCCATGCCATATTTTTTCATGACCAAAAGTTATTTGCTTGTGAAAAATAACTTGAATGTCAAGGGATGGAGCAAAGGAAAACTTACCCTATAGTATAGTTGAGATTACATTGCAAATTTGAACATTTGCAGGATCAGCATTGACACATGGCATGGCAGATTAATGAGTGTTCAGAACATTCAGGAAGATCAGTCTGTGTTTATCTAGCTGGGTCTCCCTGTCAAACGCCCTTTAATTGGCATGATTTCAAGGATGCCATTGACAGTAAAGGAAACGTGCTTTGGGCACTGCTGTTGCTTTACATACTGCCATTGTTTACTTAGGTGTTGGAAGGAAAACCATCAGCAAAATGCTTACAAGCATCAACACTACAAATAGGTTTTGCCTAGGGGGGGTATTTAAAAATATGTGCAGTTATTCTACAGCATTGGACTCTCCTGGAAGGACATAGAGTAGAAGCCTTTTGACCAAAGAGCAGGTGGCAAAATAATCAGAGGACCTGAAAATCTTTTTGACTATGAAATGCTCAAGTGCAGAGATGATGGCCTCATCTGATGCGCTAAACACTCTCATTTGTCATATTTAGTTTCTTCCTTAATGATCTGAAGAGGGAGTAAACAATTTTAATAAAACTTGCAAATGACATTGAACTGGACAAAGTATAGGATGCCAGCCAGATACAGAAACATTGCAAAGGTTTCTAAAGATATTGTTGACTTGGCTAGAAATTTGGGAAAAGAAACAGGCTTACCTTGTCATACTTGAACTAAAACTTCTGGAATTTGAATAAGGTTAATGACAAAGGCAATAGAGAAAGCAGACAGAAAAGAAGGCATAATTTTGCAATGAGATACAAAGAAAAAAAATATGCAAGAGACATGTCTCTCTGTATTTTGTTTTATTGCTTTTTAATTAAGGAAAAAAAAGTTATTTTTGTCACCCCAAACTGTTATCAAGAAAGTTCATTTTTCTGAATGTTTTTCCTACAGAAAAAACCCACCTAATTATTTGACCTTTATTCCCCAAACTGCCAGTAATGTTCTCTCATTTGGACCCTCAGAAAAGATGTTGGAGGTACGATCTCAGTTCCCTCTGACTGAGGAGTATGTGATCTCTGTATTTCCACTGTTGTTGGCCTATGTACCATGTCAAAACATAACCTGGGATGGGTTCTTTTAATCTTTCCTGATGGCACTTGCTCATTTTTTAATTAAAATTATATTTTTGCTTTGCTTCTACCTATAGTTGATCTGCAATCATAGAATCATAGAA
>VYZM01011878.1:185873-203104 GCA_013398915.1 Dromas ardeola | reverse complement strand
GCACAGGCAGCTACTGCACAGACAGCTACTGTGCAGGAAAGATTTAGACTTTCTGGAAAAGGCAAATTTGCTGTATATGCAGCATGTAGTTAGAGTTCTTGCTCCTTCTTTGACTAAGTTGTTGATTGTCCATAAATCATAGATGGCCAATGATCTTTTGTGCATGTCCTTGCACAGATTTCAGACAGTGTGTCTCAGGTACAGTGGATCTGATTGACTGGTATCCTCTTGGCCTCCACACCATTTAGACATTTAGGAGAAGACTGTAGCACAGACAAGTAGTTCACTGATTTGATGCACTACTTGTCTGGACAAACACAATTAACTATTTTAGAGCTTGTTCTTTCCTATGAACTCCCTTTCCTCTCACTAATTAACGGAAATGCAAATGAAAGACTAAATTACAAGCAAGAGAGTCTGTTCTTAGTCTGTGCTTCAAAACTACCCCAAGGGCAATAAAATAAAAAGGTCTGAGTAGAGCACATTCATTACTAAAGCAACTTGAAGGTGTATAGAGAAAGTGAAGGTAAGAGAAACGGAAGCAGCAGCTGCCTTGAGCCATCTCATTCTCAGGTGTAAAATAAAAACATTATTTTTGCCTCAGGGACATTTTTGCAGACTAAGGAAAATCTGAACTATTTGTTTTTGGGGAAACCTATCATTAAACTCATGATGCATATTGAAAAGGCACTGTGAATGTCTCTTCTTCAACGCTGTATCACATGGTCTTTCAGATGTAGGTGACAGTGATTTACGCAAAAATTTGTCCTCTTCTGTACTGAAACGGATGTGCCTATACACTTAACAATTGGTGTGCAAAGCCTCTATCCTGTCTTCCATGGACCTAAGTGCTTCTGGTTTCTCTGTAGGACTAAATCACATCAGCTCGTGTGTGTAGCTGTCATATTTGTTATAGCTATATTTGTTGGAAGGAAAAAGACCTTGCATACATAAACCTTGCATCAAGAGGAATACAGTGGAACCCATTTCAACACCCTTATTTCGGGTTGCTGTGAAAGTTTTGTATGACCACATTCCATTTGCCATCATTAACCAACAGTGGTGGCCCAGGCAAAGTATCCTTAGATGAAAAGCTACTTAAGCATTTGAGATTTAAATCTGCGACAGGATGTCAACCGAGGACTGATGCGCCCCTCTGGCACTTACCATCGCATCAGGAAAACATATAGTTGAGCCAGGTATTCTCAACAGTCAAGGTGACGTAGAAGTGTCAGTGTCATTTTGAGAGGACAGTAGGCCTCCATGCAGGAAGTAGGACTGCTCAAAATAAGCACATTGCTGGTATACATCGGTAAACTCCATCCTAACATGTAAAATGTAGTTGTCTTGCATTCCACAGTACCTTAGTTACCCTGGTTTCTTAGCATTAGAAATACTAAGGGCTTGCTATTTGCAGCTCTGTAACCTTTCACCCAGGCTGCTGTAACAGTGCTTTCCAGGGCCCCTGTGGAAATATTTTTTCCTTTATTGTTCTCTGCTCTTATTGCCATACTGTTTTTCTCATGGCCTGGCACCTGCAACACCAATAGTGCTGTTACAGCAGGTTCTCTCATAGGAAGGAACTATCACTGGCATGAGAATCACCTCTGCTTCCCCTGCTTTTTTAGTTCTTGTTTTGTAGACTTCAGTTCATATTAGAGAAAATGTGCATAGCAAAGTAGGTAATAGTCACTCAGTAAATATTGTCATAGCAGGAATCTAAGGATGGAAATTAATACAAGGAGTGATAGCTCAGTCCCAGTGAGTTTTAAAGGAATTTTGTCTTTACTGATATGCTTTTTCTGGTTTGAAGTTGAAGTCATTATACTCCAATGGCTTCCAAATGGTTTTCATTCAAATTCATAAATTCAGCAAAAACATGGCCCAGGTTTGCTAAGAATTTGAACACAGGAGATAAGGAGTCTCTCTGACCACTCCAGGTAGCTTTTATCTTAAAATAACTTTAGGTCTGGAACAACAAATAATGTCAGATGTCTTAATACAATTTGAAGTTTATTAAAACAGCAAATGAGATTAATTTCCGTTTATTATCCTTTCTCTACTTGATGAGTTGATTATCTACATGCCTTTAACAGTTCCTATTGGATCCTCAACCAAACTTACTCCAAAGATAAAACACCTTATCATCTAAAACCAGCTGGAGTTGCTCCTTTGTCAGCTAAAAAGCGAGCCTTCAAAACCTAACTTATTCAGTTTGTACTGAATGCAGTGATGAGCTTTATGATTAGAAAAGGTTCTGAGATTGGTGGCAGGGATACTGGAATACAGGGGGATGCAGGTTCAGAAAAAAAGTTGACAACTAAATTACTTCCAAGTTTGCTTTGTGTTACTCTACAGGTACTAAGCAAAGGTATTTCAAGGACTGGTTTAAGCTTTCTTTAATCAAGATAATGAAACTTTACCTATGGAATTGGATAGAAACAGCATCCATCCAGCTTCTAGGGAAATGAGTCAGATTTTTGAAGCAAGAAAGCACCGTTATGTATAAATAGTCTGTCTTTCAGCCACAAAATCATGCTGTTAAATTCCTGAATTAAACTTCTGGTTTGAGCTAGTGAATGTCTCTTGGAAACACAATCAAGTTCAGCTGCTGGAAATAGGCACAACCTAAACTGAACCACATCAGTACACAGTTACCATTAAAACAAATGCTACCTGCCTTTCAACCTGTCTTTTTCTAGTTTCATTGCCAATGACTGGATTTTAGCCATGAAGTGGCTGCTTGATTAAAGAATTTTATCATGAGTTCTAATATTTGCCCACATTTTTTGTTCGTCTGCTGTGGGTCACTTTTTTAACCCTCCTTTTTTTTAAGCTAAGTATATTTGAGCTCTGTAAGTCATTTATCGTAAACATGCTTTCCTGTCTTCAAATCACTCTTTTGAAGGGAAGTGAGGAATGAGAACACTGTTGTGTTTCCATAACCCTGACTACTGTGTCAGCCCTGGGGTTTCTAAATAATTCCTGGCCTAGAAATTAATAATGGCCTAGAGGAGAAAATTATCTACAAATATCCAGTGGAGAACAGAGTTCTGTGTGGCACCGGTCACCTCCCACCACACATTGTGTATCTTGAGGCTTCATGTAGAGCTGAATAAGACATCACCGCACATTCTAAAGGGATATAACCAAGAAAGAGCAAGACTCCTTCCACTGGACTCCTTGCGCTTCCCAACAGTCTGTTTCTTTTTCATCTTTTTTAGAAAATTCACTAGGTAGTTGTCAGAAAACAGGTAGTGTTCCAGTGAATTTTCAGTGCTCAGTGTTTTTATATGAACTACTAAATTCAAGAAATACAACATACAATTCAAGTGTTGAATAATCCCTAAGTGTAAAACATACATCAGTTATAATTCTATTCTAAGATGTTTGTTGTTTTTATTGAAAAGACAGTGGTGAATTAGTTTGTGTAAAGACTTGTTAACTGTGTCCTTGAGTATCACTAAATGTGTGTAAATGTATAACCGATGTGTCTGGAAATCTCAGTGGAGCGGTCTCTTTAGACTGTTGGAGTGCTCAGCGGGCTCAGGTTGTGCCTCAGCTCAGGATAACCAAGGTGTTGAGTAATTAGCAGCCTGTCTAGTACTGACTCATCCTTGCATCGGCTTTTGCAGCATAAATTGTTGTTGATTTCCATTTTGTTCTCTGTGTTACAGGTATTTTTCGACCACCAAAATATTCAGACTGAGTCACATTCCTAACTGTGCAGGGTTCCTTGTTTTACTCATTAGTTTTTCTACCCCTTCCTGTGTAAGTAGAGATGACCATAAGGTTCTCCACACCACATCTAGTAAGTTTCAACACTCCCAGTACTCCTACTTCTACAAATTCTCTTTAAAGTCACTTAGTATCTTATAGGAACCTGCCAACACACAGTATGTGATGTGATGTTTGTGCTGAAAAAAGTTAGTATGGAGGTAAATGCAATTGGTGCTCTGCAGGCACTAGTGATGAAAGGTAATCACAGTGAAATAGTTGGACTAATGTGATAAACACAGAAGGATCATTACTACTGGCCCTACTAAATGTAAATGAACTCTGGAATCTATAATTACTGATCTGTTTTTAATCAAAACAATGTGATTTGAGATACTTAATTTTGTAAGTATTTCCCAGAGAGCAGTTTTTGTCATAGAGTTACTTAAAGCACTGTTCAATAATGAGAGTATACTATTCATTTTTTTACACAAGAAGATATACTGATAATAATACGAAATGCGTTTTATGCTATTGCCATACCATAATCTAAAACAGAATGGCCTTCAAGTTTCCTTCTAAGGATTGACTACCGACAATGTGCCCAGGCTTTTGCTCTGCCTGAGCTTGGTGTGGCTGAGCTGCCAATCACAGGCTTGCCATGAGCACCATGAAGCCACAATGAAGCACAAGACCATGTAAACACACAGGAATGAAAAAACTGCAGATCATGTATATATCGAAATTATATTCTTCATCATCCTCCTCAGGACATAAACAAATTTTATTTATCATGTCAGCATCCTCTATCCTCTAAGTTTGTAGTACCAGAACCCTACTAATTCAAATACAAGAAAAAAGCGCGATTAGAAATTATACCTAAATTTTCATCAGTTCAGGTACCCATTTCTGATGAGATATTAGTACAAGCTCAAAAGTTATAAGTATGTATCAAAATTGGCAGTAGGTGTGACTCCTTCATCTTCACAAGTATATTGGCTAAAGTCAGTATATAAGTGGTCTCTTTAGATCAAGATCTCACTATATTCTCTTCTAGCAACAGAAAACGAATGTTGCTCTTAACAAAAGAAAGGGAACTGAACAACACTAGCCTCTAACCGTGATTTTCGTATGCTTGCCTTAGTCATGAAATCTGCCCAGAAAAAACCCTACAAGTCCAAGGTGGGTGTAGAGAAATGCAGGAATTTTGTAGCTGTACTGACTGCCATACAGGAAACCTGGTTGGGAATCTTTTAACAGAAAAACTCTTTGCTGAGGAACACATTTATCAAAATGCACCCCTGAAATTTATTATATTAATGTGATTGAAAAGCAGGTTTCCAAAGTATCCAGATTAAGTGGTTTGATTTTTTCAAACTGGAATCATGTTTTGTAACTTAGCCAAAAAACTCATGAATATCAGGTTTTGGTGTTGATATGTAATGGACTTTTAGTCCCCTTTTTGTGTAGTTTCATAATCCTCCAGTATAAAGGAACAGTCTTTCTGGACTTCAGATTTTAGCACAAAATGTATTTCTAGCCAGACCATAGTACTGAGTATTATTCAATTTTTATGTATGGAATTGTGTGCTTTAAAGTAAGTTTGGACACACACAAAACTGATTACATCCCCTTAGAATGTTTTTGTTTGAGTCAGCTGCCACTGGCTTGCGAGTGTTCTTTGAACCAGTATTTTCCTATGGTACATATTTCTTCTGGAAACGTGACAGGGTTTTGAATTGTGTCACTAGGAGCAAAGAATGAAAAGACAAAAGAAAGAAAGCTTCATTCCACTATGTCTGATTTGAATTTTTCTGCAGTTCCGGACACAGAACTTAAAATATCATTTCCAATAAAATCTAAATATCCCTCCTCCTCTATAAGGCTAACCAAAATAAAGGTGCTGAAAGCACTCTAGATATCAGAACTGTTTTCCCAAAAACTTCATAATTGTCACCACTATTCTGCTAACATATCACAGCTTGAAAGCATGGATTGTGTACCAAATTTTCCTTGTGGTTCAAGAGTCCAAAACCAGAGACTGCAGCTTCTGTTGCAAGTCTCGCTACCCTACAGGTAGCTCAGTTGTAGCTTTATTAACCATGAAATACGGGGCAACCTGTTGGTGTAATTTTTTTCTTACTTTCTGGTTGCCTCTCAGGAAACTAGCACTTAGTCTACACAAGCTAGTTTCTGATTAATGCCATGCATTCCTAATGTTCATTCCACATTTTTTGTTTGTTTGTTTTATCCAGACTTTTAAATTATTACTTTAAATTAACAAGAACTTAGTGGAGAGGTCCATGTTGTTCCCAAGTGAAATTTCTACTGTCTCCATTTCTTATGCTTCTCTTTGTCTCCATTCTCAGTAATTGATGCATTTTGTCTAAACACTTTTAATCAGTTTTCTGTCACATTTATCCCATTTAACATCAGAGTAAATGCCAGTCAATTAAAGACAATTACTACTGGCCTCCAGAGGTTAGATCAGATTTTGCCCCTCATTATTAAAGCACTGTCTGAGAAGGCATCCTTCCTTGGATGTCATGAAAGAAATATCTCACTGAATGTTTTCATTAAAAGGTAATTCAATTTAATATTAAAAATCTAAATGACAGACTAAAACAGATATCTTCAAAATCCTATGTGCCTTAGACTTAAGGTCTCTCATAATTGTTGAAGAAATTATACCTAATTTATCCTAGAGTAATTATATAGATGAAGTGTTCATTGTCACCTCAATTGAGACTCTTAAAACAATTTTATACCTAAATCTCTACATGATTATGGTCATTATTATGTCATTCATTGACATGCAGGACAAAGAAAATAGAGCAGAATTTGAAGTTGGCTTTAAACCTGTTTTCATTTAAAAATTGAAGTATCACTGATTTTTTCAATACAGACCAGTCTCTTAAAAGGGAATTAGAGGTAGTAAAAAAGCTATACAAACTTTTGTGTATTAACTAAGCTTAATCATTGAAGTTTTACCATCATGAATTGTTAAAGGGCAGATCTTTTTAGGGTCTGTGTTGCTCAGGAAATGGATAATAGGATGCAGACCCTTTCCCTATGAAATTGTTGAGTTTTGTCTAGTCCAGGTTCTTGCTTACCAAAATTTGTTCACCTTCTGATAGTTATTTAATTATTTTGTTTAGAATCCAATGCAAGGCCCTTCTATTCCAGCCTAGATGGTCATCTGTAGTTCTGAAGGAAAGGCATTTTTCCAGTGTCTACTCTTCTTCAAGCAATGCATGTACTTGCCTTTGCTGCAAGAGAAAAAAGAGAATAATAAGTGATTGACAGTCACTTTCTAGTTGGTTTTGACACTTGTATGGAAACAGCTTTTGAAACAGCTAAATAACATTCATCTGGATTCCATCCACAAGTGGTGAAAATGTCTCTCCCTTGCTTTGATATGCGTAACCATACCAATATGACCAAAGTGGGCAAGGGGCTGACTGAGATTAAATAGCCTGGAAGAATCCAAATCAGGGTAAGATACCATTGGGGAAGACATTTTAAGGAGTTTGCACCTGAAATGCAGTCTCCTTTGAGTATTCAGAGTTACATCTTGCCTTAGGAACTTCATGAACTATTGCAAAGTGCTCAACTCTTTATGGAAATGTCATGCAGTGTGAGGGAGGGAGGAAATGCCTACTGAGCATGAGAAGGAGCTATGGCTCCTTCTGATTCCTCTAAGTGAAGCTTCCACAGAGAGGAAAACTATGGAACATGTCCTAGCATACTGAAACATGTTTATGCACACTTCTCCAGCAAGACAGCATCAGTACTGGAATCTAAAGGATTCTGCTGACAAGAATTTCTGTATGCTGGAACATGAGCCAGCAGAAATGTATTTTTTCACTGCTTTTATAAGTATTTCTTCCATCTTAATGTATTTTTTTATAATAGTGAACCCCGGTATAACGATAACAAAATTTTCATTTGTATCTGGTGTGGCAGAGGAAAGATTTTGGCGATAGCCTCTAAGCCCCATATTTTATGAAATAGTAACTGAAATATAAGCATAACCACAACCTAAAATTCATGAGGATTATACATACAGTCCTCTAGGACTTAGTGGCTAGAGGAACTTCTTATTTTTGGAATTATCCTGGAGTAAAACATAAGGTAACACCCTCCCTGCTCCTCCCCCAAGGCCCTCAGATTTTCTACTAAGAAAAAGTATTGATAGAGTAGATCTGTGAAAGGTTTTGTCTCTCTTCCTGTGAAAGGTTTGAGGTCCTGTGAAACATGTTGAGGTTTTTCCCACTGTACATTCACACAAAAAAAATAATTTGATGGTTAAATCATAAGAAGAAAGTACATTTTCCAGAACAGCCAGGAACAGATTGTGTAGGGCATTCACTAGTGATGCGAGAACTCTGAATTATGTACAAAATAACTTAGAGAATTAAGCTGGCTCTGCCTGTCTCTCAGACTCCAAATCCCAAACTGGACCTGAAAGGCGTTTGTTGAAGGATTCATTAAAACTCATGTGTACCATTGAAAAGTTTGTTTTAATGAATTAACATTTTCAGACAAGAATATTTCACTAAAAAGTTACAAAGCCAACTTTCAGACTTTCTCGTATATTCTTTCCAGGCAACTACAAAAGAAGACCAACATTTTCAATATTTCTGATTAACTTTAAAGATGACTGAAATTTAGAATAAAATGTCATTACCTAATATATCCATAATGGTGCTAGAACAAGCAGAAATGTTAAAAATGGAACAATATGAAGCAAGTAGTTGGTTAAAGATACTCTGGCCAACAATTTCCACGTTTCCTATCACAACTGAATACCAGTTCCAATAGAAATCAGAAATAGTTCCCGGGTGGTGCAATGCTGTAGATTATATGTTTGGAGGAGTGCTTGACAATTTGGAAACCTCTCTTTCCTCAGTTCATTCCTTCTCAACTCCTATGGCCTGAAGTCTCACTGCATGCGTGTTTTCTTCCTGTCTATACCTTGCCAAGGACATCCTGCTCATCACTGCTGTCCTGTTACCTGATGAGTGCTCTCACTGCTGATTTTGTATAGGAATAGTTCTGTGAGATCAAGCCACAGTTCAATCTTACCTCCATCCTTGGCTCTAGCAGTGGCCAAATCCTGGTGTTTCAGGCAGTCAGTCCCCACTGAAATTATTCTTGCCTAATTTATGGCACTACATACGGAAGAAAGATTACTTGAGATGAATTTTGATCTCTTCAGCATCTGCGGCGATCAGCTTATGCCTGATCAGTATCAGTACAGTATCAGATACAGTACTGTATCAGTACACCAGTGAATAAACTGCTCATGTTCATAGTTTGTCATTCTTTTCCATTCTCTTCCATTAATTTCATTCTTCTTCTAGAATAAGTAAATATATATGTAATATATTAAATTAGACAGAATGCGTATAGGATTTAACAAGTGCCCTCCCTTCCCAGCCTCATCTGCACTGTTTTTCTTTCTAGTTATTCTGAACTGCCAGTGCTCTGAGGCTTTAACATCTGTGCTGTGGAACAGAAATTCTGGTGTTTAACAAATAGAAATGTAACATTGTCTCAGGCTGATATATAAATGTATGATCCTGAGTGCTACAGTGTGCCACAAGCTGAAATTAAACTACATGATGATTTGCAGTTGCTGGTTTTAAGTAGACTCCCTTTCACTTTTTATGAAATACACTTAATTTTCTTGTTATGGGACAGGATGCCAAAATGAGGTAATACTTTATGAACCAGTTATTCATTCAGACATAATAACTAACAAGCCTGGAATTTTTCCAGAGCATTACATTTGACATACCCCTAGGAAAAGGTCACACACAGTGAACTGTTTAGGCAGAGGGAAAAAAAAATAAAAAAAAAAAAAAATCCAGAAAAAATAAAAAAAGTGTTCTTGCAATTTTTCATGTTGATTAATAAAGGAAATAAGGGCTATTTAAAAAAAAAAATGTAGTAACCTATATGCTAGCTGAAATCATTGCTTTTAGGTTCTTATTTGCCCACTATAGCTGGAATGAATAAATCATCCAGAAAACTTGTGTAAATCGCAGTATGTTTTGTAGTTATGCTGTTTTAGTTCACCTTAAGATACAGAAAAGCTGAATTCAAATGTCCTCTATCTGATTTATAGTATTTATGTCAGCTATATCCATGAGATACTCTGATTTTCACCTTGTTCAGTCTTTCTGATGAATAAGTTTTGTTTTGGAATAAATTGGGGCAAATTGAAGACTACTTATCTTTTTAATAACACATCTCAAGTTTGTTTCATGTATCATATGGTGCTGTCCATCTCTAGATCTCATATTGGTATAATTCCATTACATTGTGGAAGGTGACTTGTTCACAGTTTATTGCTTAATTATAGTGTATTCAAGCCCTGTTGACGTTCAAGGTATTCCCAACCTTAGTTTTTACTTCTGTAAGTGCTTCCCTGGCAGGCTGAGATGCAGCCTTCTCTAAAATGAAATATAAAGATTGCCTTGCATAATTCTGCTGCTACAATTTGGAAACAGCAGGTTCAAAGAACTCTGAAAGACGTTACTGACAATGCTGTCTAACCACACTTGACGTGCTATCATGAATTCTGGTTCCAATTTGCTTGTTTCCAATTAGAGACTAAATTCAAGAATGGGCAGAGACACCCACCCCCCACCCTAACCCACCCCCTGAAGATATGCAAATTAGTGCAGACATAAGTAATATGCTCATTTTTAATCCATCATCCTTAGTCAGTGTAACCTGTCAGTAATCTGTGGTACTGCAAGCTTGCACTACAACCTACACACACCACTGACCTCTCATTCCAGTCATCCCTGCTGATGTGCCATACAGACATATTTAGCCCTCTTCCTAGCTGACCGTAGTATAGAATAAGTATCTAACTATTCATTCTGACTTCACTTTTGGGCTGCCTAGGCTGAATAGCTAGCAACAAACCCTTAAACAAGCACAGTGTTGGGGACATAATATGCATGTAGACCAACACAGAGTTTGGCATGGTTAAGTGTGCATGGGTGGGGAAGGGGGAAGAAAGCCAGCATGACCGTTTCCCAGTATTTCACATGAAACCCTGTAAAACCAGAACCTGACCCTGCTCTTTCCTCCTGTTTCAAGGAATTTTGTAGCTCTCAGCTTCTCACATTCCGTCCGTGCATAGTGATCCATATTCTTCCCTCTCTCTTTCTCTCAACCTGCAATATTTGAAGCTTACCCTTTAGACCTGTCCCTCTCTTTAAGAATTCCATTACAAACCGTAGTTGTGACACAAGCTGTCAGACTGGCTCTCATTCTGGGCTGCTGAACAAACAACACCATCATTAATTTCTCTGTGAGAAAATAACGTAAGCACAGAGACAGGAAAATAGCGGGCATAAAGCTATTCGCCTGCTTCATGTGGAATTCACACAATATAGAGGGATGGTGCTGATAGCACATAAGGGCAACACTTCATTTAATGCATCAGTGCCTCAAATGCACATGACCCACAGCTTTGTCCACACAAACATGTTTGAGATTTTGCGCTATCTAGTTGGTTCGAGGCTATATTCATCTATCTTTTTTTTAACAATGTATTCATGCCTGTGTGCTTCACGTCTCCTGTCAGCTCACTTAAATAAAGAAGAGCTAGAGGAAACTTCCAGTTTCATGGTCTACTAATACAGGCTCACAGATAATCTGAGAATAATGATGTCCAAATTGCAATTACATTTAAATTCCTTGCTTTAAATGTAACTTTTGCAGAGCCCATGAATGATGGGAAGGGAAACTCCCCCTCCCCATCATGAGCCAACAATGGACATGAGCCGACAATGTGCACTCACAGCCCCGAGAGCCAAGTCTGTCCTGGGCTGCATCAAAAGCAGCATGGCCAGCAGGTCGAGGGAGGTGATTCTGCCCCTCTACTTTGCTCTGGTGAGACCCCACCGGGAGTACTGCGACCAGCTCTGGGGCCCCCAGCATAAGAAGGACACAGACCTCTTGGAGCGAGTCCAGAGGAGGGCCACAAAAACAATCAGAGGGCTGGAACACCCCTGCTATGAGGACAGGCTGAGAGAGTTGGGGTTGTTCAGCCTGGAGAAGAGAAGGCTCCGGGGAGATTTATTGTGGCCTTTTAGTACTTAAAGGGGGCTTATAAGAAAGATGGGGATAGGCTTTTTAGCAGGGCCTGTAGCGATAGGAGAAGGAAAGGGTAATGGTTTTAAACTAAAGGAGGGTAGATTTCAACTAGATATAAAGAAGAATTTTTTTACAATGCAGGTGGTGAAACACTGGAACAGGTTGCCCAGAGAGGTGGTAGATGCCCCATCCCCAGAGACATTCAAGGCCAGGCTTGATGAGGCTCTGAGCAATCTGATCTAGTTAAAGATGTCCCTGCTCATTGCAGGGGAGGTTGGACTAGGTGACCTTAAAGGTCCCTTCTAACCCAAACTATTCTATGATTCTATGATTCTATGATCATATTTGGAGGGTCAGCTTTTGGGGTGGAAATTGCTAGTCTATGCCAAAAGGAAACTGCGACTTTAGACTCAACATAATGTGTCTTATGGTGTGTTCTAGTTTTGCTCTGTTTTTGTGTCCTGAACAGGTAGGTCTAGGCTTAGAAACTGTCACGTCCTTTTCATACACCATTCTCTCATTCTGTAGAAGTCTTTTTCAACATCTGCCCTGCCTAATTTCACTGTATATGTGAAATATCTAATTGTTTTCTAAAAAAAAAAAAATTCCATGAGAGCTTAAAACTGCTGTTTTAATTGGGAATATTAAATGGACAGTTGGAACTGAAACTGAAATTGGAAAAGCTCCTTCCAGAAAAAATAAAATCATTCCAAGTTCTAACAGCTCCTTTGTATTTTAGACTATCTCCAGGTGTTTATATGACAAATCTCTCCAGGGCAGAGATTTCCATGAAATAAAGAAAGAGTAATTAAGGGAGTGTTTTCAGTGTGCTTTTCTATAACTGCATTGGTTTTAGGTATTCTAAAATATCTAGAAAAAAAAATCTAAAATTGGTTTTAGATATTCTAAATTCCTAATTTAGAATTTAAACACATATAGGGGCCTAATGATGCATTTACCTCCTGACTGAAATCCTCCTTCTTGGACTTTTTCTCCAAAGCAAGGCTCAGGACTAGAAGACTAGAAGTCAAAGCACCCTGGCAGACTGTATCTCAGAAAAGACACCATGTTATTTTCATTTTTCATTTTTAGCCAGGGCTTTTCCCCCTCTTTATGGTAAGAGCTCTGCAGATGGTTATATGCTGATTTTTTTCCTTGATGGAAAAAAGACACTCTTGAATATAGCGTGTGGAATTTAATCCTAGTTTAGGATATTATTGTTCTGTTAATGGGCTCTTCCTCCATGTACAAACCACCATCTTATGGTGCATTTTGCTGACAGACTAAGTCTATATGCTCCTGAGGCTTTTCCCTGGAGGAGTGATGGCTATGCACCCGTGTAAGGGCTGCAGCCTTTGACTGCACCAGGTTTTAGCACCCCAGGGTTGTACTTCCTTGAAAGGATGCACTGGCCAGAAAAAAACCTCTGTCACTGGGGAGAGAGGAGTGGCCCCCAAGGTAAACAGTTCAAAGTGAGGCATTTAGAGAAAGCACTCCGTGATTGTGGGGAGGAGATGATAATGGGGTGGACTGTAAGCACCCTGCAGGACTCCGCATAATGTTCTCTTCATTTACCAAGCCATTAAACTGAAGCTGATTTTATTATCATAATTTTTTCCACTGGCATCTGAAGAAGTTTTATGGCTTTCAATAAAGCCTTCTCTCTACTCAGAATCCTGTTTGATTTTTACTATAAAATCTTCTAGTGAGATTTATGTTCTTGTTTTGCTTAAGATTCACATTTTAATGAAGCCATAAAAACAAATCTAAATTTGCTTGTTTGAGAGAATCTTATTTAGTTAATTATCAGACGCCACGTGGCAAATCATTTAATTTGGCTTCTATTATACAATGATTGTTATTTATTTTCTTGACTTTCTTCACAATGGGGAGAAGGAACAGATAAACCAGAACGAGGTAGGAATCTTGCGTAAGAAAGGAACCTATTTCGATAATGGGGATGTTCATTTGCAAAAAGTAAGGAGCCTCTCTTAAAATGACAGCTCAGATTTGGAATTAATACTGCCATCCCAGTCCTTTTTAAAGTTGGCTTTGTGTTATCTCTATTTGTAAATTTAATTTTGTTCTTCTCACCAACAGAATCATGTGTGATATTCTCATGGCACTGTGGTTATTAAAGCTTTGGTCATCCTAGAGATTTCCTTCCAAGACAGTGTTTGGTTGTGTGAGATTTTCTCGCAGCCTAGCTTTGAGGTTCTCAACTGTCTAAAAGATTCTACTAAATCTATGTTGATGTAAAAATATTTACATGTTCCTCCTAACGGAACAGAAAATATTTTGGGGGGAGTCTTAGTGACTCATATTCTTTAAGTCCTAGATTCACTAAATGAATCCTAAAGTCAATAAAACCAAAGCAGAAGCTTCATACTATAAAAAATTACTATTTTCTGTTCCGTTCTACCATAAAGAAAATGACAATGTATGTTTTCATCAATAGTCAATATAGCCTTTAACTGTCATTCTCACTGAAAGAGTCTTACACGCAATATAAGTTCAAGAGGCGATACAAGCCGATCCACCGTTATCCTTCTCACTCAGTGGTCAGCACTGAGTTATTCTCTGAAATTAGTATCTCCTGTTATGAAAGTGCATTGAGACTTTGGTATTCCACAGCCTCAGACTGCTTCATTTGTTCACTAGAAATGTCACTGGATTTATTTTTTTATTTTATTTGGGTGATCTTGGAGGATGCTTTCATAGGATAATACTCTTTTATTCTAACCAGAATAGGCCCTGGAGATAAGTCTTGCATCCAAAATTATCATGAATCAAAAGACAGCCAGGGAAGATCAGGGTTTTGCTCACCAGATAGGTGTAAACTGAAGTCAATGAAGAACTTTTTCTCCAGAAACTGCAATGGAGATGGCTGAAGTCTGTCACCTTTTTATTAATCTTCCCATTAAAATTCAAATACCTTGTTTATAAATATTCAATTTATACATTTGTTCATTGCTGAAAGAAACATAACACTTCTATAGGCATTTAGTTGTCTCTGGGTTTGGGGGTTTTTTTATTATTAATGGCATTCAAGTCTGTCAGCTCCAAATTATTTCCTGTGTTACTGGCAGCAGAGAAGGTCCAAGCTAGAAAAGAGACTTCCTTGATCTGAGTTCATTTTCAGCACAGTTGCATATACAACTGTGCAAATTTTCTTGGAAAAAAATCACAATTGTTTTTCTTTTATGTTCAACTTTGAATACATGATTAGATATAATCGCTTCCTAAAAATTAAATTGAACCTAATTTCAAAGTAAAACATTAATTTTTAAATAATTTTGCAATTGCCTGAAATTCCAATTATTAAGATTTTTTTAAAGGCCTCCCCATCCCACTAATTTCAAAATATTTCACAAAATGGACACTAATTTATTAAAAATGTTGGTTGATTCAAATCTACTTGTTTTGGGTATAAAAATGCTTGGTCCAAAATTTTTAGCTTGCTCTATTGCTGAATTGCAGTGACTGTCAGTATGAGTTTTAACTTCCTGAAAAAGTAGTGACATTAATATTGTACCCTTGTGAGAAATTGCTTCATTAGTGCCTTCAAATTATTGAGGTCGCTAAACGGAAAATCCTGTAAGTGTAGTATCGTGCTGAA
This sequence comes from Dromas ardeola, assembly GCA_013398915.1. Taxonomy (NCBI): domain Eukaryota; kingdom Metazoa; phylum Chordata; class Aves; order Charadriiformes; family Dromadidae; genus Dromas; species Dromas ardeola. The sequence goes on along the minus strand of VYZM01011878.1, from coordinate 187,647 downwards.
TAGAAAGTGAAGTAGTAGAATCGATCATTGATCCAATCTCATGATCATCCTCTGACCTGTGTCATAATGTCCCCGTGGACACAAAATGATCCCAAAGAATAAACTGTAGAACACACCAAATTGTGACAGCTGGTGACTGCTGAATGGCCTGATGAATGTGCTTTGGTAACTTGCTGTTAACACCTCTTTTTATAAGCAGCACAATGGCCAACTATAATCTCAATCATTCCCAGAACACTGGCTTATTATGCTTCCCTCTCTCTTTAGTATAAGATCTTTAGAAATTGCAGGAAGATGTAGAAGAAAATTTCCCCCATAAAGATATAGACTAGAATCACAGCTGCAGCTCTTAAGTAGTTGTTAAATGGGTACCAAGCTCCCGAAGTGATGCTAGCGGGTGATGAAGTTCTGGTCCAGGTATAGTTATAAACCATTATACAAATGGACAAACTGAGTATACAGAGAGAAGTGATTTACCCAATTCACTCAAGAAGTCAGAGAGAGGACTTTTATTAAAACATGATATTCATGATTCTTAATCCCAGCTCCTACCGTATTCTGCAGTTTGCTTTGTTAGCAATAAGTGCCTAGAGCAGATGAGGGAAGTGACAAATTGGAGAGAGCATGCACAACGAAGTGGAGTACTTCTAGTGCAGTTATATTAACAATATCTGCACAAAATTATTCTTTTTTTCATATTGTCACTTTTGTCTCGATTTGTGTCTTCTTGTCATTAACAATGAATTTAGAATTTAAAATTATGATAATGTTTAGAGGCCTCAGTCATCTAGATGGGCTAGACATAAAAAAATATGTTTGCCTTGATTTTTTTTTTTAAATGACCATGCCTAATCCAAAAAGTTTCAGGCCCAAATCTCAAAAGTAGGTAGTGTCTCGCTTCTGCTGAAATTATAGTTATATGCCTGCAGGCCAGATGGAGAAGAAGAGCTGTAGAGTCCAGAGAATAAGGCATAATAAAATAACAGGGCAAGCACATAAGTGTAGGAAAAGCCTTTTTCCTTTCTTTCTTATTCTTAAATTTCCTTAAGAATATAGCTTGGCTTATGCTGTGTCACTTTGTTCTCCTGTAGTGGTAACTGTAGTGCTGATTTAAGCTGTCCATGTGTGATATTAAGAGCTACCTTTCATGGCTTTTTGCTGACTTACACAAACTGGAAAAATTTATAATAGCACCACAGCTACTCAGAAAATTAACAGTCACTGAATATTTACTGGAACTGAAATGTTGTCTACCAGAGAAAAATAATGCCCTCTGGCTTCTGACTCGTAGTATATCAGAAACCATTGGAGTCAGTTGATTCTGGTTTTTGTCATGTGGCTTGGCATTTGTCTTAGAACTCTGATCCATGACATGGGTTCAATGTATAATGTATCTGCTTACTGATAGCAGTCCTTTATTTTACACATTTGTTACTTGTCATAAAAGAAAAACTAAAATGTTCTTTAAAATGCCTCCTGAATCCCTTTCTCCTCAAAAGAGATTTTCAAAGACCTAAGGAAGACAAAAAAATATTTCCAGACATCCCTCGAAAGTTGTGATATGAAATAGAAACTGGAGAAGAAATCTGCGGTACCGGTACATATAGTAGGCTCAGAAGATATCCCAACTTGACAATACCATGAATGTAACAGACTACAAACTATTAGACAAAACATAAATTTCCAAAAGTATCTAAGTTCCATTTTAGAATGAGACTTGGACATTTAGATTCCCAAACGGGTTGAGACAAAAACACTTTAAAAATAATAATAA
>VYZM01011878.1:165223-185659 GCA_013398915.1 Dromas ardeola | reverse complement strand
CCTCAGTTTACTCGCTGGCGGGGGGCATGTGAGACGCAGACCTTGACTCTCTGTAAGCACTGCTCAGCAGTAACAAAAATATTCCCCTATTACCAACATCATTTCTAGCACAAATCCAAAACATAGCCTCATACTAGCTACTTTGAAGAAAATTAACTCTATCCTGGCCAAAACCAGGACAATAGTGAACATGGTTTCTGTCATGATCCGAGTTTGATAAGCATACTTTTTCTTTTTTCACCGTCAGCCACTAAAGTGCTGACAGCAGTGAGCCAAAGAATGTATTACTTGTTGTATTTGCTCATTCTTGCTACAAAATAATTTTCAGATGTTCAAAGAGTACATGCTTTCTGAATAAAGCTTCTGAAACACACCAGTTGTTCCAGTACAAGGAAAGTGTCTGAGTCAGTTCAGGGCTTTATTTTTGTTCATTATTTGTATGTAAATTGTTTATTTATTAAAAAACACCGCATGAGATCCACCCATGTGGGAATCATCATCTTGGGCATATAGACTTTAATTTCTCTCTTTCCATCACTAAAATCCAGTGCTCTTTTCTGAAGAATAAGAACAAACAATATTTGCAGTATTTAAGCAGACCAATTCCAGTAACGAATGACATTTTGTCAAAAGGGGTCAAGATGAATTGGGAATAAAGGAAGTGGTATTTTAAGTGATATAGCATAAGCCATTTACATTTTGGCTCAGAGGTCCTCTATGAATAATGACAGAATGGAATAAATGTCTCAGTCTTTTGTTAGAGGTGATTCATCTCTTTATGAAGAATGTGTATTGCCACTGTAATACACTGTTAAAGATGACTTTTCCAAAGTAAGATTTTTGTTGGTTTGTGTAGAAGCTACCTTTGTCTTAATTCCTGATACATCATTTACTGCTCCTCAGACCGAGGTCATAGATTTTATTCAGTCAAGCAAAAAAAGCCGATAATAATGTGTTATTAGTTTTATACAGTGATAATGAAAAAATGAGAATATACAGAAAGGACTCAAAAGCAGTGTTAATAGGGTTATTTTGTTCTTCCTGAATATTTTATTGCATTTATTTTCAACAGAAGGTAGCCAAGGTATAAAATCTACTGGAAGGATTCATTAGAAGAGTAACCAGGCATGTGGAATAGTATTTAGAATCTGCAATTCCTAGAGTTATCCTTACTTTAGGGGCAAAGTTTAATTTAATATTTTATTGCTTTGTTTATTTGGCTGTTTACAATCAACATGCTGTCACTGCTTAGAAACTGAGCTGGCTTAGCTGTGACTGGTTAGATACGTCACATAGAACACTCAGATTCTCATGACTACCATCAGGATGAGCTTTGGTCCACAAGCAGTCTGAGATCTGTGTAAAGCAGATGGATTTTAAGTGCCTTAATTGCAATTCAAAGCAATTTAGCTTCTTTTTAGAGGGAGGCAAGTGTAAATAATAAAAGCTTCAGCACAGTACCAAGGGGCATATGGTCAAAGTGAAGCGACTTTGCCAGGTATTCTGCTATCACAGGATGAGGAGGCTGTTTGATATGCTGGGGCAGGATTAGGGGGCAAATGGAAGATGGAAAGCAGCAGAAGTAACCATAAGTGTAATTCCTGAGTAGGAGAAGAGAGGCAGAGCTTCTTGCAGCACAAAAATTGTCAGAGGGACATACTTGGAAACTGATCCATGACACTGTGACCAGGATGGTGATGTTCATTCCTTCTCCATTCAGAGTTGCGAGATATTCTCACGTTCTTTGAAAATAAACAAACGGCATGAGAGAACCATCTCTCTTGTTTCATCTCTTCCTAGGAAGCTGGGCATTGACTATAAGGAGTCTCACAAAGAAAAACCAAAAGTTGCAAAGGGAAATGTCTGTAGTGTATAGCCAAGAGGTGATGAGGTGCCTCTCCATTTGCTGATACCCCTGCTGTTTCTGAAAGCAAGATCTCTTGCTGTCTCCTGTAACCTCTTTTGTCATAACAGCTCCTGTTGCCACAGGTGTGGTGTCCATATTTTGACTCTAGGCCCTTGTGTAGTGCGAGAGTAATGGTATACTATAGAAGTATGCCCTGTCTTCCTCCTCCTCTGTCTATGGGGCACCGTAGAATAGCCTCCTTATTTCACCCTTTCCTTCTTCATGAAAAACAGGGTCCCTTGCAGCACTTTCTCCCATCTCCTAAAACTTAGAATCATGTAGCACAGGCTCCCAAATAAATGGGTTTTGAACACTGTTCTTCCATGCCATCATCTGCATCAACGTTTTGTTAGGTGACTGGAAATTATCCTTCGGACACAAAATACAGCTTTGAGTTTAGCTGATGGCAAAAAGGGACTATTTCTGTAACTATTTGTGAACATTTGCGAACAAGCATTAGCTAGGTGAAGATGCTGATGTAAGAAGTGTCCCTCTGTATCTGTTTGGAGTTTAAAGCTGTCAGTCTGGAAGATAAAGTCTGTATTCTTTTGTTTTGTCTACTTTTATTCTTTGGGTACTGATGACTAATAAAACAAGTTAAGATATCTTGTACAGGTGGCTGTTTGACACAGCAAAGATCTGACTACATCTTTTGCTGTTTAGGAACTCACACATCCAGGACATGCACACTGTACCAAGGGAAAATTAAATTTAAATATTTCATCTACCTAATAAATCTCATGGAAACTTGTTTTTTTAGTATGAAAATGTGAGCAATAACTTTACTGCTATGGCTGTACTGAGATTTCCACTTAAGCTAGATGCAAATTCTTCTGTTCCATACTTTCAGAAAATTGACTAAAAATTAATTACATCTCGAAATATGGCACAATAATTCTCCAGTAGACATTTGAACTATCTGGGTAGTTTTCTAGGTGAAAAATGTCTATAACAAATAAACATTTAAAGTAATATCATAATAATACGTGCCCTGAAGTGTCTTAACCGTTTTTTCCTCTGATCTCCATATGTTAACTTCTAAATCAAAACCTGTGCTTTATTCCATTATTTTTTCTGTGTAACTCAACACTTCCGTCCTTCAAGAAAAGTCTACATAAATGTCATGTGTGTCAGAAATGTTATGTTACTGCTTCTTCTTTTTCTAAATTCATAACAAGGACGCTACAGGGCTTTTAATCCCTAGCTCAATGCAATTTTCCTCTTGTAAGTGCCCTCGGAGAATTCTGAGGAAACAAAGCATTGCCTGGTGATGTTGTTGCAGAAGATTTTGTTGAAAGGAGCTGCTTTTGCAGTAACATTTAATTATTTAGAGAAATATGTCTTCAGCGGAATGCCCTTTATGTAATCTTAATAAAGTCAGCATGATCAGCGATGCACATGCATCCTGTCTGAAAAGCTAATGTTTTTAGCTACTTTAAAGGCATATCAAAAGCTAAGGAAGCTCATGAGGAAAAGGCTAAAAGAATTAAGTGTGCATAAAATAACTACAAACTGAGGAAACAGAAATAGGAAATCTGCCTGTAAATACTGGAAGGGCAATACTAAAGAGATGAAAAGTATTGCTTGTGAATACAGGAAAGAAATTATCTACTAAACAAAGAAAGGGGAAACTAAGGCTGAAAAGCTAGAATTATTTGCCAAATAGAAAGACTAATTACAGTGTTATCAACCTCTTAAGGGAAGCATTGGAAATCCCTTCACTAGAGCTGTTCAAATTTAGGCTTTGGCAAAGCATCAGGGGATGTTCTGCAAAGAACAATGCTTCTCTGGTGAGGTGAACAGGCTGGAGAGAAGCTGATAAAGCCACAGTATTAGTGTGGTGCACAGCTGTGTGAGAAAGACACAGTAAATGCTGAAATCAAAAGTAAGAGGTTTTGTTTGAAAAGGGCATAGGCAATTACTGGTGCTTGAATTTAGAAAGTCTTGCTGACATTCTGCATGGTTAAAGAAACTGTAAACTTCTAAAGCTTTCTTCTGTTACCTCCAGAATAGCCATTTTGGGTTCATTATGACCAAGTGATTTAATAGTCAAATCGTCTTTCCTAATGGCTACAGACTGTGAAGCATTACAAAGAACAGTACTCCACACCCTAAGAAATTCATTCCATACAATTAAAAGTGCCATTTATGCGAAATGCAGGCACTCTGCTTAGTGGTATGTGGTAAGAGCTGCTTCATATTCACACAAATAACCTGAGGACCATTGAAGGATTTAAACATTTAAGGAAATGAGAGTAACACAATTGCTGGTCTTCTTGAGTCTCTCTTCTCATGGCTTCATTGTGAGTACATTGGCACAACCAGTTTTTTCTTATTTTCCTTGCCTGTGCACCTCCCTCTGCTGTTACTTGTCTACTTCAAGATTCTATAGTCATTTGAGGATGACAGTTTTTATTAAAGATGGAAAATTGAAGTTGTTCTGGGTTATTTTACTATCCATTCTTTCCTTATTCTTTCTTAAATTCTTGGTCAGATGAAACTTGTCAAGTTTTAGCCTTTACCATATTTATCTCAGTTTTAGTTTTACTGTTTCAAAAACCAAGAGTCTTTATTTGGTAGATAACAGCAATTTAACTATTTCAGCTAGTCACACCTCACATAATCTGGTGTTTGTATAAAGTAGAAAAGTTATTAAATACATAAATAATAATGAAAGTATTTAATACCTGGTTAATTTCACCCTTTGTGTCTGTGGAGATGATCAATAGTGATTTACTGCATGGCTACAGTATTTCAGAATCAATTCCTTGTCATACAGAGTGTGAACAGCTTTAAATATTCACTGGAAAGTTGAAAGGTTTTGTGCAGACGTTTCAGGCAAAGTACAAAATGAAATGAGTGAACCTGGCTAAGAAGGGAGCAACAATTTTATAATTCTTTTAAACATCAACTCACCCCTGTAGTCAAACTTGACCCAAAACTAAAATTCAGATCTTTGTGGGAATGCTGTTGAGATTACAAATGTAGAGGCAGACAATTCCAATCGCACATCGTAAGAGGAAGGTAGGATAACCTACTATCTACAAATATTTGAACTGTTCAGATGCAAAGGATTTACATAAGAAAAGCCAAAAGATTACAGCTTTTATAATAACAGCATGTAACTGAGCAATGGAGAATGTTAAATTGTTATTTTATGGGAGAATAAAGCTCTCTGGAAATAATCTAGGAAAAACATAATGACAAAAACCTTTACTTCAAAAGAAATACCTCACACTCGTAGTAAAATAAACATTGGTGGAGTTATAACTCTTTGTTGCTTCCTTTTATTGTTCTAACAATATTACTCATAGTAAGCTCCCATTTTGCAGGAGTATACTTCACTCAAGTGGTGCTATTTGAAAAGGAAAGAAGAGACAAGGAAGAATAAATGTGGGTGAGTATCCCACAGTTCCCAGCCAAGAAAAAATGCCAAGGCTTGGGTCAATGCTAGGGCCAGGCTTGCATCCCTGCTGACCTCTTGGGATGGAAAGGTTGCATCGATGTTACACATCAGCGTGGACACACCATAGCAATAGAGCTGTCAACACCCCTTTGCATCTCAGCAAGGCTGAGCAGCCTTGGACTGCAGCCCCCTCCAGTCTGTCCACCTCTTACACAAACCATAACTGCTCCAATGTGCTCTGTGTAAAATCCCAGTCAGAGTGCCTCTTGTCCTCCTTTCTTTTGCACAGACTACCTAGTCTTGCTTCCTGCCACTACTGCTGCCGTCGGTGATACAGGTGACCGATTAGACCATGGAATGGCACTTCATGGAATAACACATTCTGTAGGATGGTCCACAACAGGAGAGAGGTTCGGACCACAGATATACCACACAAACATACTGTACACTGCAGAAAGGCAGGTCTATCCCCAAAGGGATGCTGCCCTTTACTTCCCCACCAAATATTGTCTAGCCGTGATCGGGAAGTTTGATTTCCCAAGTGCTAGTGCCAGATACGCTACGCAGGAGATCTCTCCTACCCTAGAAGAAAGTTCCCAGTTCAGTGAATATTTAGCTCATCTAAGAGCAAATCCTAAATTTAAACCAATGCACAGACATGTGAATGATGAGGGAATTAAAACTGTTATACCCTATTATGAATCATCTAAAAGTACCCTCTTGGTTCTTTGATAAGAGAATGAAGGATGTTAAAGTAGATTTTCAGTTGTTTTGAAATCAGCTCAACTAATCTCATTTGCTCCCACAGAACTAAGCTGCTACTTTTCATCAGTCTAATGCTTCATGACCTCCGTTTCCCTCAGCTCTTTGAAGCTAGATACTGTGCCCAGTTAGGTGCAGTCAGAGACTTCTCTTCTGATCTCAGCAAACCTCTGCTATTAGTATTATTTTTATCTCTAAAAACCTGCTGGTTTTTAACTCAAGCACTTTACAGCAGCAGACCATTGGATAAAACTAAAAGACTACCATTTTTCTAAATATTAGCCTTTCCAGTGAACCCAGTAGAATTTTTAACTTAAATCACACACACACACGCACATATATATATACTCTGAATTGGTAACGTCTGAACCTATATATGTTTAGTTTCACTGCAAATCAGTGTTGATTCTAGTCTCCCTGTAGTCAGTGGGGGTTCATTAAATCAGTACTGGAGAATACAGTGGGATTGAGGTATTAGGAGTTCTGCAGACGTGACTCTAAGTACCAAAAGCCAATGAAGTACCATGAAGTACAGTGCAGACGCAGTGAACACACTGACTTGAGAATCATAGGATTTGATTCTTCCCTGCTCTGTAGCTTAGACAGTCACTTCTAACTGGAGAAAACAAATGTGAATGCCATAATTCTAAATTGACAGCCTTTTATGCCCTCTTCGCGTGGATTTTGCAGAAATGGAAATGACCCCACAGCTACTGTGTCAGCAGAGAATATAGGCAGAGAATACCAATTTAAATAATGTAGAAGATGGTGGTAGACAAAAGGACACAAATTGCACGAAATAAAATAAACACAACACCAGACCTTGAATCTGAGAAGAGGTAGCTGGACTGAGAGATCTGCAGCTAAAATCTAGCAATGATTCACTAAAATATGTGTAGAGTTTAGACTTCTAGGGAAAGGGTCGTAAATTAGAGATCCAGCCATTTTAGCAACTCTTGTTTACCAAGGGTTTTCCTTAACTGTTTATGATTTCAAAGGTTATCACAGTACTCTACTTAGCAAATAAAGTAAGTGATAACACATCCCTGGATGACCAGAATTTTTAGCAAAGAAATATATAGTAACCGAGGTTGAAACTTCATTCTAAAATGGCAGAATAATCTTGATGTTCAGGTTGTTCTATGCCTTGCAGAGAAGTTTGTCACTGAAACACTGAAGGCTTTTTTTTTGTCCCTCCTGATGTACAAAAAACAGTTTCAATAATAATCTACTGCTTGATTCTACAGCAAATGTGTCTGAGGTAAGTGAGCTGCCACAGTCATCTTTGGCTTTGATCCATGCGTAGATCAATTTTAGAAAGAGATAAACCACAGAAATCACGAGCCCAAACAGTTAACATTTACTTAAGTGATATGCAGATGAAGAAAGAGGGTCACAGTAGAGAGTATTAGACAAGCTTTATGCAAGACAACACTTCTGCTCGACTTCTATCAACTTACTAACTAATCTTGTACTTATAAGAATCATCCAGAAGACTGAATGGGTGGCTGCAAAACATCCACAGAAGAAAGACTAGACCTCTCTGCATCTTGGCTTTTTTTGAAGCAGTGTTTATCTAAGACCTGCAAAACCAGTGAGCCAGGTTCATTCCTACTGTGCGACCAGCCAGTGGATTTGGCCCTGGATGACACAGAACAAGCAAAGAAACATGAATCTTCTCCTTTTTCATTCTTTGGGTGTTCCCAGCCTTATTGTAAACTTTAAAGCAACATAGAGTAGGCTGAGAATGAGGAAAGTACTTAAGAATGGCAAAATATATATGTAAATATTTAATGCACGTGCACGTACACAGAGGTTTCTTTATCTATTTATTTAATCAGAAAGATGCCCAATTAAATGCGGCCAGTCTCTTTTAGTGCCTTTCTGCTAGGAATGAAAGCATTTGGCTATTGGCCAATTGTATTCAGTACTTTCTGCCAGGCTCCAGCTATTACATCCCATTTCATCTCCTCTTCTCTTCCCAAGGAACCCCAGGATCTCCCTGTGGTAATAGAGTTGCAGATACAGACAGAGTCAATGCCAGATCAAATACTCACAGACAAGCAGACTTCCTCCCAAAGTTGAGGAGATTATTTTAAACCGTGTAATTAAAATACAAAGTAGGGGAAGTGGGGAGGACAAGACCAGTTTGATTGCTGTCCAAATCCATCTATTCTCATACTGTCTTTCTCTCCTCACGCTCTCATTTGGGCTGCATCCCTCTGGGCCCAGTTCTCTCTGTTGCTGTAGCATGCAGAGAAGAGCAGGGAGTTGACACGTTAGAGGTCATGCAGAAAAGAAACTTTTTCAGTTGGGCTTTTCTTCTGAAACTGAACCTCAAGGTGTTTCCATATATACGCACACACACTATGGGTGCTAAACTTTGTCTATCAAAAAATTGGGATTCAGGGCTAGGGCATCAATATTATTCACCTCCTCTGTGGCCACATTTTAGATTTGAAAAGTATGATGTTCACTGTCAGATCATGTCCCTTTTTATCCTTGAATAGGGATTTGAGGTTAAACATGTGCAGACAACAAAAGACAGCTGCAATTTGGAGGACTCAACTGATTGCTTGCTCAAAGGGGAAATGAGTTATGGATATTCAAACTCTTAGATCTGCTCATTCCCACTTTCCAGACAGGTTTCTCCCACACACGTTATCATGCCCTTTGGCTCAAATACAAGGCTACAGAAAACTGCCACAAACCTATTTAAATCAGCAGGCATCCTGCAGGCAGCACTGATCACCGGCCACTTAAATGGAAATTTCACTTGAGGGACAGAGGAGCTGTGGAAGAAATGAATGAATGCTTTGATGCCAGTGCCTATACCACAAATTTACAAGAGACAGCTAAGGGTCAAGTGTGAACGTTCGTCTCCTAGAGTGCTCATAGCTGTGCACAATTCACAACTCTGTGTGCATGAGAATCCACTGGGCCAAGCATTTATATACCCGTATGCTGAAATATAGTTGTTTACACTTCATATTACATGCTAAGCTGGAAGTTAAGTGGAATAAATGAGCCACACAAAAGTCACACCTGAGCATTTACCTGGTTCTGTTACCGAACAAGGACTACCTGTGGGCACGTTGCAGATGCCAGAAGAGAAATGAATATTTCTTTCTCAGCCATCATTCTTGACAGTACAATGGTAATGCAGCACCACGCTCAGATCCTGGCCTCGGGGTTCGGCAATAGCAGCAGAGTCAATGCAGAGCTCCGGGTTAAATGCAGTTCATCATTGGCAAGTCCTGGAATACATTTTTACAATGGAAGGACTCCTAGTGCATGCTTGCTGAGTCAGCAAATCTGCATGCCTCCTCTCTGGCTCTTACGTTACTCTCTGTGTGCAGTATGGGCATAGACGTGTTCAGGGCTGTCGCACCAATGTGTTAGCGAGTGCTACCATGTATACCAAACACTTTCAGAACAAACTCCACTACTTACTTCACAGAGCAGCATTGTATACATTTGTCCTTACTTTCCTTAATGACGAGATTAAGTATATTAATTGTTAATGTGCATTACACGGACACATTGTACGGAATATTCTTACTTTCAGCTTTCTGGTCAGCATCACACCAAAACCAAGTGATGTTTCCTTCTGCGGCTGTAGTGTCGGATTCACAGCAGAGTCCTCGCAGATCCCTTGGCAGGTTTGTTGGTAACCCCTGAGGCAGTACTGATTGAAAGACTGAACAGTGGGCCAAACTAGGGAAAGGAGTAACTAGGAAAATTGATATTTTTTAACTTCTGCTGTAAGTGCTTCAGAAATGTCTTAGGAAACATGTGTGGGATCTGTAATGGTATCATCTTTTCCATTTTGGGGGGGTTTGTTTGCTTGTTTGTTTGTTCTTTAAGACAGTGATTAAATGGGCAAGACGAAAGCATAAAAACAAAGGATGATGGGCAGCTGACATTGTTTGGCCAGTTGTTCCAGAGGACTCATTTTGTGATTCAGAACATGTTCCTGTTAAAGCAAAGTGCCATAGAGATGTGATAGCCTGGCCATTAGATAATACCTTTTTCCATGATCAAAACAGGTATCCACAAAATCATGGCCAGTGTGGGGAGGAGTTAACTTTCTGCTCCCTGTACTTCTCTCCTGTGTCACCCTCCAATACTTGTATGTGATTTCCAGCAAATATCCTTGCAGAGAGGTCACCTTTTAAGGCAGACAAAAAGGGAGATGAGACGGAGAAGAGATGTTTGTACTCTGACTGAGCCTCTTGACTTTCCAAAAGCTTTTCCTTCAAATGCATTTCTTTCCACAGGCACCTTTACCACAGCCAGTCTACAATTTAATCTTTAACATGATTTCCTCATTCTTTTCCAAAAGATGCACTATTCCTCGTCATCTCGGACTCACAGAATAATGATACGCTCTCTCCCTTTCCCGTCTGTGCTTTTCCATAAATCCCAGCCTCTTACTGCTGTTAAAATTTTTTCGGGACACATAGAACTCCTTATAATCAACGTCCAACAAGGTCTCTCAGACTTTGGTATTGATCTCAGTCAATGAATAGCTGTAAATTGAGCATACTGTCTTTCTTAGCTGAACCATCTGTATCCCTAACACTATGAGAATCTCAATAGCTGTTTGGGTAACATTTAGACTTCTGAACTGGGCTACTGGAAATTTGAAATGAGTAGATTTTATAATGTCTACTGGAGACTTTGCAATGGAAAGCATTGACAGCAGTCTCATGCATTACTGCAGTAGGCAATCATAGAGAAATGTAAGATGAGACAGATTAATCGTTCCCCTAACTCCACATGCCCACTGCATCTTGGCTCTCAGGGTTCATTATGTATCAGCAATTTTTGAAAACACTGTGAGTACCCTCACACTCTGGGAGCCTAAATCACCAGTTTTGCTTTTGTGAGTGTTTCAAAAGTTGAGCCTTAGTAGTAAAACTAGATTTCTGAAGGAAAACTAAACCTATTCGTGCTGTCAGCTTACTATCTTTGTTACTCAAGATTTCTAAAGCTGCACTATGATCAGAAGTGGACTGTCCTCAGGCCTTAAAAGGAGTAAAAACGGAGGCAGTTGCTATTTGAAGCCTTGCTACAACTTCTGCTGCAGCAGGTGCTGGAATAGTCATGATGCAAAAAGTTGCTTGACTCCTCATTGCTAAAAACAAACAGATTTTCTTCCTGCTATTCACAAACAGCTCATCCTGTGAAGATAATGGGGGAAAAAATTCCAGTTTGGAGCATGAGAAAAGGATATTTTTTGTCGTTTCCTGAATTCTTTCAAGAGGGTTACTGCTGCTTTGTCAGAAAGGAAAATATTGCATAGCTGCTGCTCTCCAGCATGATTCTCTCTGGATTTCAAAGGCAAGATTTCTTTGTTTATTAAGAATTTATTTTGATTGGCATACGAGAGTCTCAGAGCATCCAAGGTCTCTTCTAGCTGTGAAAAACCAAGAGAAGCCAAGTGAATCAGCCTATAACCTTAAGCAGCTGTGGGACAGCCTTTGAATGAACAGGGATATCTCTCTTCTTTTCTGTGTGTATCTCTGATTCATTGGAATAACTTTCCAAGCACTGCAATAATAATCTGTGTGAGTTGGGATTTTTGGCTTCTGATAGTTACATGTTATAAAAGGGCCCAGAGGTATTACGCAAAGAGCAGGAATGATAGAATGTTCTCCTTGCAAGGTTTGTGTGTGTGCGCTAAAAGGAAAACAACCCTTGATTTAGATTCCAGATGGGTTGGTTTATTTCCTGTTGTTTCCCCTTATTTTTCAAAAATTCCAGAAGCATCATTGTCTGCCTATCTTGCAGATATTTATGTGACCCTTGTGACTTTGCAGCTAACAGGCAGACTGCTTAGATTCATCACCATAGGAGAGCAAGAAAAATGTAGCACAGCTGTGTGGCATAGTGGGTAGCGTGTGCTGCTCAGGAGCAAGGGAAGGTCAGATTCAAATTCCTGAGCTAGGGCTGAGGTTTTGATTTGGATTTTTAAGCCAGTGGCTCTGTGATGTGAAATACAGAAACTTTTTTGTGGGCAGGATGGTGAAAGGCATTCTTGCTGAGATGTTTACTGCAGGTGTTTCATAAAATTATTTCTGTGAACTTTATCTTTGACACAGTGGTGCGTATAAATAAATGATGATATTTGTCTTTACTGTTCTAGGAAAATTATTATATTCAAATGCATCAACTTCAAGTAGTGTCTTACAATATAATATTTGATATGTGATAACTTAAAAGCAACAGCTATGAATGAAGTGGTGAGTGAAAGCTTGAACAAGCTACTTTAACTTTGGCACTCGTGGCTTCTTGAGCATCTCAGTGTGCAGCACCAATATTGGCTTAATGTGATATTTAAATAGTTACATAAGGGAATCGCACTATGGAGTCACAGAGAAAACTAAACAGTTTTACAGCAGAACTAATGAACACTTAAGTTAATATTCCTAGACTTAAAAAGCATAGTGGGCTTTTTTGTGTGTTCAGAGCCGTGGCTTTCCATTTCATTTCAAAGAGGTTATTTCAGGTGCTGCCTCCAGAGGGACTCATTAATATTTGACTCTAGAGATCATGAGGTGTCAAGTCATCAATATTGTTTTCCATATTACCCCAGTTTTCTGGGAGTGCTGTCCTAATCACATAAATGATCAGGCCAGATCCTAATAGACTGTGATTGTAGCAGAGCTGTAGTACTCAGAGATATGCTATAATATTCTGGAAAAGTAGGACAAGTTTTACTAGTCCTAGGAAGGCATTATTATTAAATGTAGCCTTACCAAAACGAGAGCAACAATCATATTATCTATGTCACACTCCTCTTACCCTCAATTTGTTAGTTTTATTGTCACTCTCCTCAGATAATAAGGTTCTTGAAAACAAAAAAAAAGACTACATTTATGCATGTGTTTGAACAGCACTTCATACATTGTGCTGTGGAGAAACAGAAACAAGAACAGCATTTGTAATTTTTTTAAATTCACCATTTAAAACACATTTGTCCTCTCAGATGTATCTAATTTAAGTCAGTGGTTTTTGAGGACAGAATGAGGAATTCAGGCCTCATTCAATTTTGGTCGAAGGTGCTATGTTTTCCTCAGCTTGTCAAGACAAAGAGATATGGGTCACAGCTGAATGGAACTGATTTCTGCCAAAGAAAATCTGAAGTCAAATGTCATTGTCATTCTATATAAATATTCAGCATGTGTGCAGCTCCTCCCAGGCAAGTTTCCTCTCTACTTCAGGGCACTGGCTTGAGTTAAATTTCTCAACAGAAAAATAAAAATGAAAAGAAAAAAAAGGTAGAAATTACATAAATGGCTCAAAAAATGCATATTCCCATGCTTTCCCAGCTGAAGACTCATTAGTGTTCACTTAACAATTATTCACTGAGGACAGGCTAAATTCACAATACTTTTGCTGTCACATGACAAGCTTTGTCTGAAATTCTAATGATGTTGTTTTAATGTTGGAACTTTCACTGCATTTTAAGAAATCAGACATAAAGGAACAGAACCCAATACCAACACTAAAAAAAAACCCCAACAGCGAAACCACAGCCCACTATGTGTAAGGATGCTTCCTCATTGTCAGCTGTCACGAATCCAATGATCTGGTCTTGCTAGAATCCAGCTTCTCATCCCCAGGAGCAGAAGTGATGAAGGTGGCGTAGCACTGTGACCATAGTTGTAGCAGGGCTGATCACACACTCACACACATGCCCCTGGGCTGCCTCCACACTGAGGAGAGGAACCTCAACTGTGCTATGTATCTTGCTGTTTGGAAACCAAAAAGTTTGTATTAATTTTGACTAGTAATGGTTCCTTTTGTTTTGCCTCAGTATTCCTACAGGAATGTTTCAGGAACCAGTTATTGAGGTCCATTGTAATGATAGTCCAATGATAAAAATCCATGTGGTTCCCACAGAAACTTGTAGGGTGTGTCCGTAGACTTTCTCTGCAATATGGATGCACATTACTGCATTTAGTGGTCCTTATGCCCTGCTATTTCGGACAGTAATCTGCTGGATCTCTGGGCATCTAACAGCCCCAGTCCTAAGTGCTGGATACCCCAACTTGCAGGACAAATTGCTGCTACCCATATGCATGGAGATGCTTTGTGCATGGTGAGAAAGTCCAACACTGAAGTAAGCAGTCTGTATTTCCTCCTTTTAGTCTTGATTGTAATGGCCAGTTTATATTTAGCAATGGCATAAGAGATGGTCTAAGTTTGCTGCTTAAACTAAGTTGGTGAGAACATTGGTATATTGGCCATTTGCAATGTCATCCATGTTAAGTAAGTTCTATTTCCATGCTAAGGGAACTAAAGAAGTGGGAAGAGAAAATGAAAGCAAGTCAATGAGACGAGAATATAAAGGCATTTCTATCCCCTTTTTCCTTGTACTTTTCTATATTCCCTTGTCGTCACCAACAGTCTTCAGCTGTGGCATATAAATTAATCCAGTTGTTGTTAAACCCTTAAAGGCTGGAGATTAATAATCATTCATCCCCACACACCCAGCTGCACCCTTAAGCATTCAACGTACTCTTTTTACTTATCCAGGGAAACAGCCATTTTTGTATTTTCTTTTATAGACCGCATTTGTAGTTTATATTTCTACCATAAGATGGCACCGTCCGTTCCTATATTTGTTCCACTGTCCTGACGTGGTCTGGAGCCAATGTTGTAGCTGCTCTTCTAGTGGAAAAGTCAGTGGTGTAAGTCAGCACTTACCCCACCGAAGACATGTGTAGCTGAGGAGGAGGAAGTGCAGTGTAACTATGGAGAGAGACAAATTTTGTAAACCTTCTCCAAGCAAGTGTCAGGAATAAAAATATGTTCTTTAGCGATAAATCTAAAGGTCAAAAGAAAAATCGCTGTTCCCTGAGAGACTGATCCTCTGAAAACGATACCAAGGGCAATTTTAGTTTAAAGTACTTAAGAATATGCAAAAAACAAAGTGAGAATTTGACATTTTAAAAAGGGCACTGGCAAGATATTTTTCATGTTGCTCAAAATGATGGGCCTGATCCTCAATCAGAGCTGAGAAATGGTCAGGGCAGCTAAGAACTGGGTGTTGATTTTGGCAGTAGCCTGTTCTGAGTTTACCTCCAAAACCAGGTTAAAATAGCAATGGCACCGTCACATCTTAAATGGGCAGTTCTGAGACACAGACCATTGTGACAATCCAAACTCATGTGATAGACGTCCCAGCCATGTCACCTGCTCTCCCTGCCACCTGCAAGGGGGTGGTTGGGCATAAGGACCTAGACTACCAAGGAACTCCTAAGCTTACCCCTTGCTCTGGAGTGCGAATTACTTACAGGAAAAGGATCTAAGCATAAAGTTATCATTCTTCCTGTCTATTAAAAGAGCACTGTGCTTTCAGATCAATGAATGGCCTTAAAAGAAAGGAACAGGAATTATATGTGCTGGCTATTGTACAGACTAGTGGAATCTTAATGCTTGAATGTCTCTGTACCCTGTGCTATCTGACATGATTTGTCAAGAATGTTCACATTTGCCTCATCTTGCATCATTTGCAAGCACTGTTTTGAATGTCTCTAAAATGTTGAGAGTCTCAACTAAAAGATTGTTATTATTTTCATTTTTCTTCTTTCTTATTTTTCATGTCTGTAGCTTAATTCAGAATTTCTTTAGTTATGTTGGGCTCTTTGTAGTATCACCTTCTGTTTTTCAGCAAGGATATTTACTCTAGTGTGCCTTGTGGCAATAGCACAGGCCAGCTTATTGATCCCAATGGGAACATTCACATGATTAAGGTCATTCATTTGCTTACATGTTTGGCTGAATTGATGTTTCTCAGCATTACGTTCATCTTGAACATTTGCATAAAGTTGAACACACACTCCTGGTTTTATCAGTTTGACCAACAAAGGGATTAGAGTGTTTTCTCTGTTGTCTTAACCCCTTCATCTGACTCCAGATTCACCTGGGAATGTTTCTGAGACTCATGGGTCTACACAGTGATGCATAGGTCTCACAGCTTTAGCATAAGCATTCCTGGTAGCTTAGAGAATTAACATTTATTTCTGAGCATCAAAAATGAAGCAAGTTAAGAAAAAAATATATTTATGCTGCTACACTCCGACCCATACTTTCTTTAATTTAGAAATGTTTTTTTCATTTTGTCTTCGATGACTAACCCATGACAAAGATATGAAAACAGTACAGACACACGCATATATATGTAATTGTTTTCCTATATTCCTAAAACCCAGACTCACAATAGTTGAATTGGCATTCATCACAGGTAGGGAGTAGAAACCTTTGGTAGGAAAGTGGGAACAAACAGTTGAGAGTCTCCCAACATGGCATTGCCCCAACATAGAAAGTTTCTATTCAGTTAGCAACTGCTTCTTCCTTCCCGCTCACCCATCCTCTGCTCTCCCCAAAGCCACTTACCTTACCTTCTTCAATCCCCCTCATTTATACAAATGCCATTAATTGCCATACATGAAGTAACGGAGGTGAGGAAGGGAATGGGAACTTCTTAAAATGGTTAGAAGAGAGCAAATCATTTGCCACTCGTGAAAAATTAACAGTATAATCTAACATAAAATATCATTGCTTAGATAAAAAGACAAATGTGTACAAGTCCTTGGTATTTGTGAAGTGTAATCAGCATGTTGATTTATTTCTTACCAATCAAGTATTTTATTGTTGATTTTGACAATCAACTACACTCATATCTTGTGAAATCAATAAAAAGTTTCAGTATATTTTACAATGGTACTTCAAGTGGTCAGACAGTATTTTTTTTTCAGTCTACCTTTATTTCAGATAACACAGTACTACCTAATAACACTTTCCTTTGATAAGTCTTCAGGGTTACCAGAGGGAGCTCTGGGATGCAATTTCAGTGTTTTATCCAAGCAGTTTAGGTCTGAAAGTAATTTGTTAAAATACCTTAGTGTAAGATATTGAGTTTCAGAGTGCATCTTTCTAGCTACATTTCCTTTTGTTACATCATCTCAGGTGAGTGTAGTGCAGATTCCTCATTCAGGGTGTCACCATCTGTAAGTCAAATCCTATAGATGATAGGTGAACACTAAAAGAATTAATCTATCATTTTTTTTGTCAAATTTGGATGGATCAATCTAGGAACATATCAGTTAAAGGCACTTTTTTTCCCCTTAACGATATTTTTAGGTTCATTAGACTTTATTGCAGGTTATGAAATACAACTACAAGCTTATTCTAGCTTTTCTGAGTCCATTCTATTTTTGAAGAGGCAGGCAAATTTTCTACCCCAAGAGTTTTTCATCTGTGATAGCAGAATAGACCAGCTGTGTACGATAATTTTTTCCCAGTTTTCTGAAGAAATGTTATCACAGTGGGAAAATAATTTAATTGTTCTGTATCTGAACTACTTTATTCACAGAATGGGATATTTCATACTACACAGAAGTGATCAGAAGATGCAACGCTTAAACATTTTTATGGTGGCAGCATGAGAATCAAGAGGTAGGCAGACCATTCTTTTTGCCCTTTTTATTTTAGCGGCCTGACAGGAGAGTTCAGGAATAGAATTGATCGGCAAATCTTCAGCAGCATCTTGTTGAAAACTTTCTTGGATATAATACGTTTCAAATAAAACATTTTGACTAATGTCCCTAGCATGGAAACACACCTTGATTCCTAGCAGGCTGCTGAGATCCTGTTGTACACATACTGTAAGCACTGGGACTCAGCTTCCAAATTCCCTTCTACAGATCCGACACTTGAAGCCTGAAAGAGTTGGAAGAACTTTCCAAGGTCTACAGGTCCAGGGCATACAAGCCAGTTGGAGGCAGAAGACTCCAGTATTTCCAAGATACAGAATGTATGACCAATCAACAAAATACAGAGTGCAGGGTTAAAAAGATGTGGTGTCCAATTCCAACTAGGTTCTGGGTGGAAAGCTCCTCCAATAGGCATGCAACAGTCTGAGAGCTGGTTGCCTTACAGCTAGAGAAGATGGGGACTCCGGCCTGTGGGTGGCAAAAAAAGGACATCTGAAGTTGGAAACATTATATTTCGGCATTTTTAAAAATGCATCCACCTTCCAAGCCCCTATTTCTTTGTTGTAAGAAATACAGAATATTAATTTCAGTCTTATTTATTCAAAGAAACAGGAATCCTGAATCTCTGTTTCTTCATTCTTTTTCCAGAATGCAGTTTTTTAGGAGAACTTTAACCCAAATGAGGTACCAAATCCGTAAATAATGTCTAATATCTGTAAGGTTCTTTTAAATGTTTATTGTTTTTAAGTATCGACATCTTTTAATTCATAATCTTTGTTACTCAAGCTGAATTTCTGTTTATGACCTCATAAAGGTACACCTATCTCATTTGCTCATGTGATCATCTTCAGTGAGTGTTTCAGCACTGCTTTCTGAAAATGCATCAGAGGATTGTCACAGCTTTACCCAACAAGCAGCCGTGTCACTCGAATGCATTATTAGTATTGTATTACTCATGTTTTTGTGACTGTTTCCTCATGGTGCAAGGGTTACATTGACCTGCTCCTCTTAAGTCAATCTCGGTGACAGAGGAGGATGAGTAGGGCAAAACCTCCTAAGACCACTAGTTGCTTCTCTAGCACTGACGTTCAGTCTTCATCTGCAGAAATTGACTGG
Source organism: Dromas ardeola (assembly GCA_013398915.1). Lineage (NCBI taxonomy): Eukaryota > Metazoa > Chordata > Aves > Charadriiformes > Dromadidae > Dromas > Dromas ardeola. Next base: position 166,959 of record VYZM01011878.1, on the reverse strand, counting down.
TACTACAGCAAAACTCCTGTAATAGTGTTTAAATGCGTTGCAGCTTAGCTGAGGTCAGGGAAAATGGCACTAAGGGTCAAGTTGTTCATTTTGTATTTATCCATATATAATCACTTGTGCTGTTATAGCCTGTCTTTGTCCTGCTTTCAGTGAACACCCAAAGCAGGTTGAAGAAAACATGTGCAGAACAGTTTTCAGTGTGAACCATGTTCTTAACTTGTACTGAACTAAAAGGGATTTGTTTCAAGCTAGGAACAAGACACAGAAATGTGGCGCTTCATGTGGAATGTCTAAGATATTTTCCAGTTCTTGTATAGTTTAAGATATTTAATCCTAAATTTAACTACTGCTGTTTCTTTTACAAAAATTGTGTAACTTCAATCATGTGCTTTCCTCAAACACCCAGTGTATAACCTTTCTAGCAAGCACAGTCTGGTTACAAACAACACTATGTATACCATTTCACATGCTGTCACTGTGAGTTGATGTATCTTGTGCAGAGACTGCACTCATGTCAGTCAAAGAGCTCAACCACGAGAGCACTGTGAACATTGTACTGTGGTGATTTTAAGCATCAAATATTGATAAATAGATGTAACTCATCTTTACCTGAATTATTCAGAATTAACAAGCAAAAAGAGAGAACTAGGAAAATAAGATATCACTTCAAGGGGCCCTTCACTTTTTTATAAGACCTAGAAAATTAAAAGAAGCACTGAGGCACTTACTAACCGCCAGGTCCCATCCTTCTTACCCACAGGATTATCAACTAGGATTCCCACCAGTCTTTCCATAGCTGAATGACATTAGCTTTATTACTTCCATAATATAACTGTATAAAGAACTTGACTGTAGATAAAGTACTGTATAAAACAAGAACTATCCTGTAGAGTAATAGAAAGGCCCCACAAATTTAAATAAAATAACTTATCATAGAATCATAGAACGGTTTGGGTTGGAAGAGGCCTTAAAGATCATCTAGTTCCATCCCCCCCGATAGGGGCAGGGACACCTCCCACTAGACCAGTTTATTCAAAGCACCATCCAACCTGGCCTTGAACACTTCCAGTGTTGAGGAATCCACAACTTCCCCGAGCAACCTGTTCCAGTGTCTCACCAGCCTCACAGTAAAGAATTTCTTCTTAATATCAAATCTAGATCTACCCTTTTTCAATTTAAAACCATTAGCCCTCATCCTATCGTGCCACTCCCTCATAAAGAGTCCCTCCCCATCTTTCCTGTAGGTCCCCTTCAGGTATTGGAAAGCTGCTATAAGGTCTCCCCAGAAGCCTTCTTTTCTCCAGGCTGAACAACCCCAACTCTCTCAGCCTGTCTTCATAGCAGAGGTGCTCCAGCCCTCTGATCATCTTTGTGGCCCTCCTCTGGACCCGTTCCAACAGGTCCATGTCCTTCTTAAGTTGGGCACCCCAGAACTGAACACAGTACTCCATGTAGGGTGTCACCAGAGCAGAGTAGACAGGTAGAATCACCTCCCTCGACATGCTGGCCACACTTCTTTTGATGCAGCCCAGGATGCAATTGGCCTTCTGGGCTGCGAGCGTATGTTGCGAGCTCATGTTGAGCTTCTCATCAACCAACACCCTCAAGTCCCACTCCTCAGGGCTGCTCTCAATCCATTCTCCGCTCAGCCTGTATTTGTGCTTGGAATTACCCCAACCCACATGCAGGACCTTGCACTTGGCCTTGTTGAACTCCATGAGGTTTTCACCGGCCCA
>VYZM01011878.1:139901-164129 GCA_013398915.1 Dromas ardeola | reverse complement strand
CCACTCGGTCTTCCTGGTCAGGTGGCCTGTAGCAGACCCCCACTGTAACGTCACCTGTCCCCACCTCCCCTTTAATCCTGACCCATAAGCTCTCGGTCGGCTTCTCATTCATCGCCAGGCAGAGCTCCATGCACTCTGGTCACTGACATAGAGGGCAACACCCCCTCCTCATCTCCCCTGGCTGTCCTTCCCAAAGAGCCTGTATCCTTCCTTTCCAGCACTGCAGTCATAGGAGCCATCCCACCATGTCTCCATGATTCTAATAAAATCATAGCTCTACAGGCGTGAGCACTCCTCTGACTCCTCTTGTTTGTTGCACATGCTACATGCGTTTGCATAGAGACATTTAAGTTGGGCCCCTGATGAAGCTACCTTCCTGGCTGGAGTGGCTGAAATTCCTTTGTGCTGCACTCCAGATGCTCTCCTGTTGACCTGTGATCCTTCTCCAGGCTCTGGGCATCTATTGCTGGCACTGGTGTTGTACTGGTAGGAGTGGGATGGATTGCAGTACCCCTCCCCCAGCAGCTCTAGTTTAAAGCCCCCTTCACAAGCTTTGCAAGCCTCTGACTGAAGACGGTCTTCCTCTTCTCTGACAGATGGGCCCCATTAGCCCCCAGTAGACATGATTTCTCAAAGCGAGTCCCATGGTCTAAGTTGCCAAACCCCTGGCTGTGGTATCAGTCCTGTAGCCATTTGCTGATTCACCAGATTCAACTGGCCCTTTCAAACCTCTTTCCTTTGACCACGAGGACTGATGAAAAAACTACCTGTGCCCCAGAGGCCCATAAGGCTGCTCCCAGGGCTCCATAATCCTTCTTGATACCCCTCAGGCTGCTGCTGGCAGTATCACTGGTGCCCACATGAAACAGTAGCGGATAATAGTCAGTGGACTGCACGAGGCTTGGTGGTCTTTCGGTGACATCTCTGATACTAGCCCCCGTATTCAGTAAACATACAAATAATTCTGATTTGAAGCTTGCACTTTGCTTACTGCTCCCACTTTACACTCAGAACCTGTAGACAGGCTTTTTATTTCTGCTTGCCTGGATCAACCAACATCTCTCAGCTTCTGAGCCAACTCTTAAAAGTCTCTACACACCAGAAAGTCTCAAACCACACATCACATGAGCCAAAATTCAAGGAGAAAGAGAACCCTAACCACAACATCCCTGACAAATTAATACCCTCTGGTAAATTTAGTTTCATCTCTAAGAGGTTGTGAGCAGCCACTACTAGGAGTGTTAAGCTTCTCTCCTATGTATGCACAGAGTCCAGTTGGAGATCAGTGACGAGTGGTGTTCCCCAGGGGTCAGTACTGGGCCCAGTCCTCTTCAATATATTCATCAACGACTTGGATGAGGGCATAGAGAGCACCCTCAGCAAGTTTGCTGATGACACAAAGCTGGGAAGGGTGGCTGACACACCGGAAGGCTGTGCCGCCATACAGAGAGACCTAGACAGACTAGAGAGTTGGACGGAGAGAAACCTTATGAAATTCAATAAGGGCAAGTGTAGGGTGCTGCATCTGGGGAGGAATAACCCCCTGCACCAGTACAGGTTGGGGGCCGACCTGCTGGAGAGCAGCTCAGTGGAAAGAGACCTGGGAGTCCTGGTGGACAACAGGATGACCATGAGCCAGCAATGTGCCCTTGTGGCCAAGAAGGCCAATGGCATCCTGGGATGCATCAAGAAGAGTGTGGCCAGCAGATCGAGGGAGGTCATCCTCCCCCTCTACTCTGCCTTGGTGAGGCCACACCTCGAGTACTGTGTCCAGTTCTGGGCTCCCCAGCTCAAGAAGGACAGGGAACTGCTGGAGAGGGTGCAGCATAGGGCTACCAAGATGATTAGGGGACTGGAACACCTCTCTTATGAGGAAAGGCTGAGGGAATTGGGTCTGTTTAGTCTGGAAAAGAGACGGCTGAGGGGTGACCTAATTAATGTGTACAAATACTTAAAGGGTGGGTGTCAGGAGGATGGGGCCAGGCTCTTTTCAATGGTGCCCGGCAATAGGACAAGAGGTAATGGGTACAAACTTGAGTGTAGGAAGTTCCATCTCAACATGAGGAGGAACTTCTTTACTTTGAGGGTGGCAGAGCACTGGAACAAGCTGCCCAGAGAGGTGGTTGAGTCTCCATCTCTGGAGACATTCAAAACCCGCCTGGACGCGTTCCTGTGTAACCTGCTCTAGGGTGGCCCTGCTCTGGCAGGGGGGTTGGACTAGATGATCTCCAGAGGTCCCTTCCAAACCTATGATTCTATGATTCTATGTAGATTGCCTGGTGTTTAATAAGAGGTCACTTTGCAGCTCTTATGGCAGAGCATTAATACTTTTATGACATTTTTAGGATCCAAATTACACTTTTGCCATCTAATCCTTTAAGTTTGGTTGAAACCAGCCAGATGGTTCCAAAGTCATTGAAGGAAGGCCCCTCACAGCTCGATTGCAGAAGCTTTGTTTCCAAGGGAGAAAAAAAAAAAAAAGAATAAAAATCTTGTCTATGGGTATATGTTGCTGTCTGGGGGTGCAGCGTGTTGCCTCAACAGCCTGTCAGTGGTGTATTTATGATTGAAAAGGAGTACCTCACAGTGACACATTGGACTACAAGTCCCTCAGCCCAGGGGCTGAGACCAGTCACAGCAAAGGTGTTTTGAAGCCTGAGTCCAGCCCAGCCTCATTGAACAGTAGTCAACTATACAGAGGTTAAAAGCCCTATGGTCTTCACTTGGTGGCCAAGCAGGTGTTGCCAGATGCTCGTAGGAACAGCAAAGGGGGCGGGTGGTGCCTCAGCAGCAGAGATGGGCACATGTGTAGCGTTTTACCTAATCATCAGCGACCACAAAGAAGAAGCAGGTTTTACAAGGAGCTTCTCTGGTGTTCAGTGAAATCAACTTTTCAGTTTTGAGCAGGAAACAGAAGTATTGTTAAGGTTTTTTTTTTCCTCCTTTTTTGAGCTGTGAATGAAGAAAGCCTACGTGAGCTGGTCCTGGAGACTAAAACTGTGAGTTGTTTCTTCATTACTTTCTTTTGTCCACCTAGTATGCCTGAGCAGCAATCCAATTTAGAGCATGCAGGCTATGGGTAATTGAGAGTGATTTTGTACTGAGAGCTGCCTGTTGCCTCTCATGTGGTCCTGGCAATTGCTCAGAAAAAGTATAGTTTCAATCAGAAAACTGCTTCATAAAATGTTCCCCAACTGGATTATTATTCAATCAGATGTTACAAATTGTAGGACATATCTCAGTAAACACATCATGATTAGCCTTAATATAGCATATACCTGGTGGTTGCACTGTATATGAAGTGATTAGACATTAGCTAAAAATGCCCACATTTTTCCCCCTGAAGAAAGGACTTGTGTATGGCTAGTCTAATGGGAGTCTGAATGCTCTATATGCTTATATAATAGTAATATCTAAAAGCTCTAATGAAGTTTATTGTTCCACTAATCACCGACCATCTCTAAAATAAAGGAACGTTCCCTGCCTGAAGAAATTGCAGTCTGTGACAAGAGAATGAGTAGATTTGAATAAAAGAGGAAGAGTGCCGAGGCAAGAATTTGTTGTCAGGTATGCAAGGTAAAAACACAGCCTGCATTCACTAATTATTACCCCTTTTTAGAAAAAAAAACCCTAAAACTATGCCTGCAACCACCTCCAGCTAAGATGTTGGGGATTTTTATATATATTTATTAATATCTATTACTACAAGACCACGGTTCTCTACCAAACCCCACATTTTTCATCTCACTGTTGCTATCTACCTCACTACAGAATATTTCTAAAATAAATAAATGAAGTCCCCAGTGAGTGGTGGTGATGACTTGGTCATTCAAGGTATTCTGAGCAGAAGCTGTTTGTAAGACAACACCAAAAGTTCGTGATTTAACAGGAAGGTGGAGGTACAGCTTAAGTTGAAGAGAAATTTGGCTATGGAGGAATATAGTTGAAATATCTTATGTAGTATGGTTGTGGTTTTCCTGACAGTTGTTTTTGGCACCCTGGCAGACCTTCCCCCCAGGTCTACTGTGGTCTTAGGAAAGTCAAGTACAGGCAACAGTAGGAACATTTTTTTTAAATAATCAATGTTTGTGCTTAGAACTAGCCACTTCTAAATACAGTTCAGAAGAAAGCATGAAGTAGCGAGGAGTATCTGATGCTTTCTAATTTTCAAAAGATCAAGGAAATAGCCTCTTAGGTGTTCTAAATGGTTTTCTTTGCACAATGCTTTTAATGTGACAGATAGGGGATTTATCCTGTCCTATTTTTGGAATTGTTTAAAGGTCAGTTTGTGTATCTCGGATGGGTGGTTAAGAAATAAGGCTGAAACACTGTATGGCTATGTATCAGTCTGGAAACTCCACTTGTGTTTGTGAATGTTGGTTTGATTTATAAATGATACTGGATCCTGTCTGGACATTTCTCCCTGCTGGATTATATGATGCTAGCTTGAATTGCAGAGTCCGATTTCCTGTCCTTGACTAGCAAGTTAGCTGCAGCCTACGGGGACTAAGATTTTATGTGGGCTACAGCCAAACAAAAATATTGACTGACTTGTGCTGGGGATGGGAGAAAAGGTCACTAAGTGAGGCTGAAACTTCACAGAAGGGGAACTTCAATAATAGGTGTTTAAGAGAAATGAGGAGGCTTGCACAGGAAAATGAGGGAGGACCTAGAGAAATGAAAGGACTGACTAAACGAGTTGAAGATGCTGAAAGGCGGTTATCTTTGGCTGTTTATTTTCATAGCTCCGATTATATCGTGTGTGGTGTCCATGTGTGAAGCATGATTTATTTTAGGAGTCCCATCGAGAGTATTCTCAAAGTCTTGCTTTAGCTGTTGCATCATTTTTAATTGGCGAGAAGCTCAGCTCCAAAATCTGGGATTTGTGGAAGCGTGCAGTGCTAGAAGAATCGCCTGTTACGTGGACATGGGCTGTCAGGCTGTAGAGTCCTAGTTTTCAGGAAAGAGTAAAAGTGAGAATATCTGAATCCCAAAAAGCATGATTAGAAGTGCAGAGCTTATGAGATACCATTGGAATCTGGTTACTTCTTGCAGTTTAAGGGCATGAGATACGCAGAGAATGGAGATTATTGCTGATGTCTGGTAAGCATCCCACTAGGATGCCAGCCAGAAGTGTAGAAATAATGCTTCTTAGTTTCATTTGTGCAATACTGTCTTCTAATTTTGCTCTCCATAGAGCAAAGACTTTTGTTTCCCCCTTAATAAGAAAATATTCTCTCTACATGGGTGCACAGAATGTCTTTTCTTGCATTTCTGCTAACAGGCAGGTGCTTTAAAAGTAGCTTTCTATGGCAGATTTAATGTATATATAATGGAATGAATATGTCACAAGATGTGTCTTAGGTCCACGATTACAGACCCTGAGGTATGCTGTGTGTTTTCTAACCTGAGCAGCCATTTCCACTGTGTAGAAAAGGGGTTCTGATAGCAGCCTGCTGCTGCAGCTCCTGTGCAAACTGACTCACAGGAATCACAGACGGAGCATGTAAGAAATAACAAGTGTTATGAAGGCATTTTCTTCTGTGTGGTGTTTGTGGGGTTTTTTTTTAACAGTTATTATTGACCAGCACCTACTTACACTTCACTTAATAACTAATGTTATTAAAATTTATAGCCTTACGCTTTTTTTCCTACTATTCTTTGTCAGCTGTGAGTAAAAAGGTAAAAGAGATTAAAAGCCAAAGCATAAAGCTAGGTTTCTGGAATTTCTGAGTTCTCTGTCTCCCTCTGGCTCTTGCAAATAATTTAAAGTAAACCCCTCAAAAATATCCACTGTTTTGTGCTTGGTTTTTTTAATCTTAATTATTATTTTAAGTATCTTTGTTTCCAGTTTGCTAAATTTTCTGAACTTATACCTCAAAGTAAAAAATGCCTATTTGAAGCTCTCTTTACAGAGGATTGGCATTTTGTATACGGAATGTAAAGATCACATTTGTTTGTGAACCTAACTGCCTATTACAACAGAAGCAGAAGATGAATTGTTTATGTTATGTGCTATTTATGAAACGTGTAAAAACTTGATATTGTTTTGATGAAAGGCACAGTAGAGAGAAGAGACTGAGCTTTTACTTTGTTTCTCTGCCTCTGCTTGATTATTTGGGAAGGCTTTCTCTAAATCTCTGGCATTGATGAGAGACATTCTAGAAGTTCCCCTTAGCCAGGCCAAGTCTGGGCTCACAAGCACAATTCCATTATTTCAGCTGGATTTTATTACTGCAAGCAGCTTACCCAGCTGCATAGCAGGAATGTTTAACCAGGAACAAGACAAACTTCCATAAGCCGCTTAATTCTGACTTGGGACTGTTCCTTCAAATCAATTGATATGGAAATAATTACTTCTCAGAATCTGTAGAGGAAAAGGATGTAAAAAGAAAATTAAAATCTAATTAAATGGAGGTAGAAAGCAGTGTCTGAGTAGACAAATCTTAAGCCTTAGCAAATTTTTAAAGGTTACATTATCCTTTTTGTCCCTGGAAATCTTTCTTTTTTACTTTTCTCCCCGCTTGCACTTTAATCATTAGCTTTTAAGTAAAAGGAAAAGCTTAAAAAAAAAGTATTTTTATATATCTATACGTAATTAATCTACTAAAATATTTATGTATTTTTTAAATACATACACAAAAAAAATGTGATCCGACACAATTGACTGAGCTACCCTGGCAGTGTCAGAGTCTTGAACAGAAGAACATTATTGCTGTTTTCCCATGAGCAGGGGTAAAGACATTTGTAGTATTTGTAGTGTTTGCAGCCAAAATTCAGCTTAGGCAACTGTTCTGCTTCCTCTAATTCCCTTTTTATAAACTGTGTAGTTGTTCTCCCCTTCACTATTAAACTACAGGGCTGCATTATAAATATACTGTGGTGGATGAAGTAATTCATGTATAGTATGGGCTAAGGTCTCTTCTCCATTTCAGTAATTTTATACTAGTTTAACTGCTCACCTCCATGGAATTATAATGCTGGAGAGCAGAACTGGTACTTCAGGAAAGGGGAAGGGTGGGGGTCGGGGGAAGGCCCTGTTGAGAGTGCATATTTGTAATATAAAGATAATAATACTTACTAAAATTGTTTTGCATCCCATCTACCCCTTTCCAGCCTTTCTATGTCACTCATGATTTTGCAGACCTGTCATATCCCACCTAAATCCCTGCCACAGGCTGAAATGTTTTGCTGCCTGTCATCGCTCCTATGGAAGCCACTCCATGCTTTTGATTGTCCCTGTTGCCCTCTTCTGAATGTTTTTGTTTTTCTAGTAATGGATGATTTTCAAGCAATGCACACACTGCTCATATATATACACACACATATATACATACATATATATATATGTTCAGTAAGGTGAACTGTTGATTTAAACAGTGGCATAATGACCTGTTCTGTTCTTCATTCTTTTCCTAATTCCAAACATTTCCTTAGTTTTTTCACTGCTATTGAGCGCTGGCTTGTTACTTTGTGGAACCAGCTATTGTGACCTCCAATTCTTGGTCTGGTAATGGCCAGCTCAGAGCCACCATTTCATGCATAAAGCTAGGATTCTTCTTCCTCGTGTGCATTGCTTTATGCTTATTTCTATTGGGTTTCATCTGCCATTTTATTCAACATTTTTGTAAGGTCCTTCAGGTTTCACAGTCCAATCTCATCCTTACTCCTTTGAATGTACGTTGTGGAACACTGGCACACTTCCTTGCCTTACCGCGCACACCTTTTTCAAGGTTATGAATGAATAAAATGAACAGCACAAACCCAATAGATTCTTCTAATTACTTCCCTCCACTGCAAGCACCGACCAATTTTCCATGTCCCACCTTCTCCGCCTTCCATCTTTTAGCCAATTGCTTCCTCATCCCCGGACTGTCCTACTTGCTCCACTGCTGCTTAGTTTTTTTGAAAGGCTCTGGTGAGGGATTTTCTAAAACACCTTTTGGTTATATCAACTGAGTTGCTGTTCTTGCTGTTTTCTTCAAATAATTTGAAAGGCAAGACTTCCCTCTACAGAGCCTGTGCTGGTACCCACATCTGATACAAAAATACAACCTACTTAGATCTACATAGATGCCCACTAATTCTACCTAGTGGCAATTGCTTTCTGTTTCTGATTTGATTTTCATCCTCTGACCTATCATTTACATAACGTAAAGAATTTTCACTAAGAAACTCTGCTCCAAACTGTGTGTTCTTCTGTACCCGTTTGGCTTTTTCTCGCTCATCAGTTTCAAAGTCTGCTCGCAGTCTTTGTTAAAAGCACCAGCAGCTTGGTCCCCTTACAGTTCAGATGAAGTCCATCGCTCTCGTGCAGGCTTTTTCCAGATGTGTACCTAGGTATTTTTATAAATTGAAGAAAACTGTCTTTTGGAGTTTCGTGCTTCAGATAAATTTGTACTGACTTCGCATTCCATCTATATCAAATAGGTATGTCCTAGGAAAAGACACAATTTAATGAGAAAAGATTGACTTGTGCTTTAGTGTTAGGAAGAGACAAGCTGTCACAGTTGAAAACATTTGAAATTGGGGTTTGTGTTTAATGTTTTGCTGAGGAGGTCTCGTACAGCAAAAACATCCTCAATTCTATGTTGATTTCTTTGTGGAAACACGGTTTGGGTTTTTTTTTTTCCTCAAAAATAGGATTATAGTGGATCAACAATTTTATCCAACTTCTGCTTCTGAATATTCCAAATATTAATGAATATATTGAGCTGATGATGGGGTTAGTGATGCACTGTAGAAATGTTAAAATTTCATATAGTTCTGCTCCGTTCATAGAGCTATAATGAAGAAGGCTGTATTATGGATAATTTAGATAATCTGCAGGGGAACTAAAGCAGTGACTGTGAAGGAGAATGTGGCGTGTCATCCCCCTAGGCCATGGAGCACTCCATTTGCTGGAATAGCTCCTAACTGCTATTTAGTGGGCAGCTAGTGGAAAATAAAATTGCTTCAGGCAATTGAGAATCTTATTCTGTATTATTAATGTTTGCAGTCTGGGTGAAGAATAGGGTAAACTAACACCATGTGTACTGAGGGAAGAAAACTTGAGGCAAAAGGAAAGGAAGGAAAAGATAAGTATCATCTTTTAGCAAGATTTCTTTTGGAGGTAGGTGTTCATTTATTTGGGTTGGGTTGGGTTTTTGTTGAGGGTGGAGGGAGGTTGTATTGATGGTGGGTAGAAATAGTAGCTAGGACACCTATTGTTGCTTCTGGAGACGGTGACTTCTGCTAATGGTCACCCGTAAGTGTCTTGTTGATCAAGACGATAATCCCTGGTTTGCAGGAACTCAGACATCTATGAAAAACTGAAGGTTACAGAAGAGCATTTTGTAAGAGGAACATTTCACACCCTGGTTGAGTTGGAAGCTGGCTGAGTTTTCCATAGTGTGCTGAAATCCTCTGGGAAAATGAGACCATAGATTGTGTATGCTAGAAAGTGATGGGATTTCCACTAAGGAAATTGGAAAGCTTTCAAAATCTCTGGGGTTTTGTTTGGTGGGTTTGGGTTTTTCTGGGGGGTGTGTGTGGGTTTTTTGTTTGTTGTTTTGGGTGTGGGGTTTTTTGTTGTTGTTGTGTGTGGGTTTTTGGCTTTTTTGTTTGGGTTTTTTTTTTTTTTTTTTTTTTTTTTTTAGTAAAGCAGCTAAAATAAAGCCAATTTTACAGTGTTGAGATGATGAAATGTTATTTGTCTATACAAATTGGATCCAGAGCAACTTGTTGATCTGGGAATCCATGTGCCTATTTATGCCTCAACCTTTTGGCAGGCATATGTACTATTTTAAAATATGATGGTGAGAGGAAAAACAAAATAGACTCCAGTATCTTTTATACATCACTAGGAGGGCTGTGGAAGGAGCCCATCAGGAAACCTTTTCTTCCAAGTTCCCCACATACTAGCCCCAGAGGACACTTTGATCTCTTACAAAGTAGATTTCCCAAAATGGTGTCATCTGTGAACTGGCTGCCCTTAGGGTACAGAGTGCAATGCTTTGGAGACTATACAATGTTTTCCGCAGGATGGTATGATGATCTTGCCTCAGGCAAGTTTTTCTTTTCCTTCCCACTCAAATTCACTGTCAGCTCTTTTCTCAGTGTGCCACCTGCTCTCCTGCGGACTGGATGTTGCACATATGCAGTGCATGTGATATATCTCTTCTTGGAAATATCTTCCAAACTGTGCATGGCTTTCCCTCCTGATGCCGCCTAGCTCTTGATCAGATTGAGTAAGAGTCTGCATGACTTCATCAAGAAGAAAAAACAGTGTGTTTGAGAACATGTGAATGAGAGTGGGTGAACTGGTTAGTACTCTGGTCTAACATGCGGATAAACTCTAATATGCTTATTCAGTGCTTATAATTCTTTCCCAGACAAATGTCATGCTGAAATCACTGGGCTGGGGTGGGTGGTGGTGTCTCTTCATTTGCTTGCAAAAAAGCACGCCTCTTGCAGGGGAGATGCCCTATCCTAGACAGACCTCAAAGTTTTGCAGAGTCAATCTTTGTCGATCTTGTTGATCATTGTGTCTGGAACGAATCCATAACTACCATCCGCAGTGTTTAATTCTAAATTCTATGTGATTAATTTTTATTTTAAATAAAGTAGATTGAGCGGGCACGTGCAAATGTTGAAATTCCTATTAGCAGACAGGAGTTGCAATGAAATGAAGGATGGTAGTAAATCAAAGCCAGAAATCTGTACGTTGGGATTGCTAGGAAGTAACAAGCAGCAAGCTGCAGCTTCTGGTAGCATCCTGAGTGGTTTAAGTTTTGTCTGTGAGAGCATGGAAGGGGAAGATGAGAAGAACTGTACATCCAAAAGCTATCAAGAAAAAATAATTGGGTGACAAGTGAGATAACAACTACGTGTCATGGTGAGAGCTTTTCTTTGGTTTTGCACTGGTTCAGTTTTGAAACATCATGTGTCCATAAGCAATGGATATCAAACAAATGTCCAACTATGAAGCAAACAATAACGGGCATGATTTTCTCCCTTCAAACCCTTGCCACAACAGAGGTAAGTCCGTACTGTCTAATTATTCCTTTACCACATCGTTTTCCATTTGAGTAATTTCTTTTGGGGCATTGGCTATGGTACATTATGGTGTCCTACAATGCTTAATCTGTTGTGTAAGTTTAAATGTACATATGTACATTGTTGGAGTGGGAAGAGCTCCCTTGACAATATAATTCCATTTGTGCCTGATTTTCTGAACCCCCTTCTACTGTCACACCTTTGATATTGGTTACGGCAGGTTTTTTCTTCACTTCTCGCGATGAGGCTTTGATTATTGTTTGGAGGGGACTTTTTCTGAACTTATTGCAGGATATTTTCATTCCTAAAGCCTGCATTGATTAACACACATGCACACCCCCATTAAGCTATATGGCTTTACTTTTAGGGTGTACTGTTTGGGGTTTTTTTGGAGGGCACAAATCTCTTTAGTAGAATTCTGCAGCATAATTCCACTTTCTAGACAGTGTTGCCTTCTGAGGTTGCTCTTAGCCTTTGGGGAGGCCCACAAAACAAGATTTTTCTCTGCTCCATCTCCCAAATACTGGTCCACTGTGTGCTGGGTGACCAGTCAGATAAAGGCCAGCTGAGAATTCTCAGGATTGTAACAAAAGGAGCAGACATACCTAATGGTTGTTCAATAAGAAATTAATCCACTGTCTGCTGATAAGGGTTACCTCATCCTTTTTCTTCAGGGAAAAATTGATCCCTGATGTTCTTGATGCCACTATGTCTCTAAGTATCAGACTGCTGTGAATGCACAGTATTCAGTGCTAATGAACACAGTAGTTGCACATACGTTGACTGTTCCATGTCTCTGACTTGCTACAAGAGCAGGGAGGGACATTGCTGCTTCTTGGCAAATGGAGAAGCTGTTTCAAAGATTAATGCTGAACTTTCTGTTGGGAATAGGTCGACAGGCCTCTTGAGGTAAGTTGTGTAGCCTGTAACGTAGCTGAAATCACGGCTAAAAGTCAAGCTGCAGAGCCAAGAATCTTGTTCAGCTGATATTGATGTTGGAGAGTTGGCTGGTCCTGTCCTTTTAGCCACAAACCTATTTGGGACCTTTCTGGCAAGAGAGGTTTCTGCCTGTCCCCAGAAGGAGCCTTGGGAACCCACGAGAGACATTAACTACAATTCTGGGGAGAAGAAGAAATATACAACCTGGCTATTTGCTTTCCTTAGCTTTCATTTTATAGGCTAATTTTATCTATAGGTTCTTTACAAAGAATTGTTGGATTTGTGTGTTTTTGTTGTTTTGTGGGTGGGGGGTTTTGGGTGGGGGGTTTTTTTGTGTTTATTTGTTTTGTGAGTTTTAGCTTTTGTTTTGTCTTAAATTGAAAGCTGATGTTTTCCTTTAAACTTCTAAATCACAAATTCAGTGTTAGATGGGCATATCTTTGATGGTCAAAGGCCAGCTTTACACACCTTGGGTATTTATTAGCCATTCTCTCTTTTCACAGAATAGTTGAGGTTGCAACAAACCTCTTGAGACTGTCTAGTCCAACTTCCCCCACTCAAGCAGAGTCTGCTGGAGCAGGTTGCCCAGGACAATGTGCAGTCAGCTTATTAATGTCTCCAAGGATGGAGACTTTACAACCTCCCTGGGCAATCTGTTTCAGTGTTGGATGACCTTTGCAGTAAAAAAAAAAATATTCTTCGGTGTTCATATGGGATTTCCTGTGCTTCACTTTGTGCCCGTTGCCTCTTGTCCTCTCACATGGCACTGCTGAAACAAGTCTGACTCCATCTTTAAGTCCACCCATGAGGCATTTATACACGCTGATGAGATTCTCCCTCCCACCCCAGAACCTTCTCCTCTTCAGGCTGAAGGGTCCCAGCTCTCTCAGCCTTTCCTTGCATGAGATGTTTCAGTCCCTTTACCATCTTAGTGGCCCCTTTCTGGGCTTACCCCAGGAAGTCCATGTCTCATGTTGGGGCACCCAGAACTAGAGAGAGTACTCCAGATGAGGCCTTGCCAGTGCTGAGTAGAGAGGGGATCGCCTTCCTCAGCCTGCTGGCAATGCTTTTCCTAATGCAGCCCAGGGTACCATTTTCTCTCTTTGTGGCAGTTGAACAAATCTAATTTCTAATCTTATAAACAGGGAATGCTTGAATGTTAAATGTAAAAAGATTTTCAACACTAAATAGCACTTACCCTTATGTATTAAGAGAAGAATATTTAAGCGGCTGTGTAATCACCGTGTCAGTAATGTTTAACAAGACGTGACTTCTGTAATGTTTTATGTCCTATTCTGTGCTGAGATCATTGGGTAAAAGAAAAATTGTGACAAAATAAGATAAAATGACATTTTTTTCCCCCTTGCTCCCTCCCTTTTTTTTTATAGCTGAATTAAAAATAAAATCACTTGTGGGAGGGAGGAAATATTGGGGATTTTTGTCTAAACATATTTGATTTCAGTAAAACCAGAACTTTGATTTCATCAGAATATTCCTCTTCTGATTGATAGGGAAAATACCAGGCGAGACCTTCAGCTTTCACTATTCAGAAACCAAGTGCCAGATCTATGATTATCAAGACCTGGTTCACTGGATGAGGAGACGTGCACTTGCTGCATCCTTTTAAAAGTAGGGGTGAAAATGGCCTGCCTTTTGGGTGCTCAGTGAAAACGTGTGGTAGTTGAGCATTGCCATGTTAGAACTGGGGGTGTGGATTTGGGGGGAGGGCAGGGGGCAGCGTACAGTTCTGAAACTTATGATTGGCCATCCCAGAACCGAGCTTATATTGGGCATTCATAATCTCAGATAGATGGTACTTCTCAGCATCTCTCAAAGGGATCTCATGTAAGACAGAACTTTTTTTTGTCAGTCAGGATGTAAAGACCCCTCCTAGAGGGGCTGGTAAAACTGGCAGTCAGCCTACAAAGTCTTTGTTATCTCAGAAGAACAAATCCTCCTTGGATTCCTTGTGGGATATCACAAAATGAAAATCACCCTAACTTTCCTTGATTCTAGCCTACACCAAGACTTATCTCAAGGACAGAAGGTTGTTGGGCCAGTACTACCCCGTTATGTTTGCTAGTCACAGCAAAGATTCAGGAGGCAGATACTGATGTACAAAATTCAAGTACAGAGAAGCAAGGGAAATAGGGGGATAGCCCGTTTTTTTTATTGTAGCATGGTATTTAAGTTTTGAGTGCATGATTTATTTCTGTTGCTTAAATAATACCTAAGAACAACTGTCCTGAGGTCCAGTTTCCTTCCTTGGTAGGGCTACCAACTCTTTTACTCTGTCTGCAGTACGGGATGTGCAGTCTCCTTGTTAGTGAGAACAGTGCTGTCATTACGGGATGATCATATGGGAAAATTATGCAGGAACAATTCCAAGCAGACAGTGTCCTGGTACAGTGTGGCACTCCTATTTGAATCTCTTAAGCTCTTACATACGAAATATTATCACTGTTATCAAGAAAAACAGCAGAGAAAAATTCTTTAAAATGTTATCTTCTAGAAGAGCCTTGCTGAGGGCAGGAGTTTGCTAAGAGACTTTGGCTAGGTGATCTGTTACTTTTAGGCAGCATGCAGTGACTAATCCACTGGGCTTTATGGGTCTATTTAAATTAGATACATGCAGGCAGTGCATTATTTATAACCAAAAGCATGAATAATTCAACATGCCCACTCTTAGCAGGTATGCAGTTTGTGCCAAAAGCCTGCACTAGATGCTTGCTTTCAGAATTATGAAGAGACTATCAGATAACAGTCTGTTTTGCTAGTATGCTCCACTTTGCTCTGTCTGCTCTTTCTTTTGTATCTTTCTAGCTTGGCTCTATCTTGTCTGGGGAAGGAGAACAGATGATGTATTTTCTACATTATTCCCTTCATCTGGAGATGACATACTACATCTAAAACAAATTATGTAAATCCGTTTAGGATCAATGCATTAATTTCATTTCTGTTTCATTGTGATGGAGACAGAGGCACATTCACGACAAGGGACTTGAAGGCAGCATGGCCAAGGGACAGTACAATGCTCCTGGCCTGACAAATCTAGTCTGCTACACTCCACTGCACAGCTTGGGCTCAGCTGTGTCCTGAGACTTGTTGTGGCCGCCCAGCCTTGTTGGAAAGTGTGTTTTGCAGCACCCTTTTGCTCAAATATTTGATCTGTGTGGCTTAGCCTAAATGTACTCATTTGGGATGGTATCTGTGTATGAAGATTTGGACACCCGATGCGGAAACAGGCTACGTGTGAATGGATGCAGACTACAATCTGGACGTTGCCAACACAAATATTTGGCATTCAGATCACTGTATTGTGGGGTCATGCAAGGCAGTTCTCAAAGGTTGTCAGCTCAAAGCCAGTTGCACTGGGACACTGAAACGCAGTTACTTCCAACACAAGTTATTTCCCTGCCAAACTTTTATTTTCTTTCCTTCAGTTCCACCTTAGTCGTCTCTAAAATCCAGAGGCAGGAAAAAAAATTCAGACTGCCTGCTCCCTGGCTCTCTTGCTTCCTTATAATTAGTGACCTGAGTTAGGGCCTTCTAATAGGAAGTTTGCTGCTGCTTGTTCTCTGAAATTTGGACACCAAGTCCAGTGCAAGCAATACGATATACTAAATTATTCTGTCCAGTCTGAGCTTCTCTGAGTGAGCTTACAATACTATTACTTGCTTCTGCCCAATCACAAGAGTAACCAGTTAACTGCAGTCATATTTGCAAACACTAGACATCCTAAACAATTTTGGAAAGAAATAACAGTTCTTCAGAACACGTGACATGTTGGATTGTTTCACACAGAAATAAATGCAGCAGAGATCTCCAGGTTCCCCTCAGCTCAAAACAGAATGTAAGTCCTCTAGCTGTCAACATAGTTATAAATTCCTTAGTTGACTGTTACTGAATCGTTGAAGAATTTTGAGGTGCTTTGCTGGGAACTAAAAATACTGACTCAAACTACCTATCTGTGTGGCTACAGATAATTCATTATTTTCTGTATCTCAGGTCCCAATCTATATGTCTGCATAATAACAGCTCCCTAATCAAAGCAGTAATATGAAGGGGAAAATGCACCAAATGTAGCAAGGCAGTTGAGTATCGTGGTTTGGAAGGGAGGTAGAGTTAGCTAAATACAATAAATACAGTACTACTACTGCAACAGCTCCAGAGAGATTGCTTCTATAGACACTAAATACAGCAGTTAGAGTTCAGCCAATTTATAATAGTGTATAGCAACATTACACAGGTTTTGGTACAAACCAGGATTAAAACATCCTTGCTTCAGCCTTTACTGCTAAGGCCAGCCCCCAGGAATCCCAGAACCTGAAGGTAAGAGGAAAAAGTCTGGAGAAAGAAGACTTTCCCTTGGTCAAGGGGGATCGGGTATATGATGTAACACGTAACTTTGATCGGTCACCTAGTGACCTCAGTGGTTCTCCTGTAAGATCCTCTTTTGTCCTACAAAATGAATCAATAAGGGGGAAAAATTCCAGTCCAAAGATGGCTTGCATCTGAAATTTACTATCTGAAAAGCAGAATCTGAAAATGTTTACCGGGGAGGAGGGCATGAGCTTTCATTAAACCCGGTTACAGGTTCAGGATGGCCAGTCACAGCTGAAACATTAGTGTAAGATTCTCTGCCCACGTAGAGCTGTGCTGATTGATGAGCTCTGGAAGTCAAATCTCAGGTAACTCCAAACTTAATTCCCTGCTGCTTGTTTTCTTTTAAGGTATTCCTAGAAAACATAAAATATAAGTCATATGCAAGCAATGAAGGTATCTGAGGCCTAAAAGCTATTTTGTTTGCTGCTATTCTCCACAAATTTTGCTGTCTGTGTCATAGCCAGTGCCTGTCATTACCTGCTTGGAGGGGAGAGAGCGCGCTTTTCTCAAAGCTGTATTGACAAGATATTTACTGTTCAAACTCCTACTTCTTATAGGTACTTGGGTACCCCAGTAGCACACTGTGATGGATTTGTATGTCTGTGTTGCCACTATAAAATTTTGTAAAGAAGTGAGAAGGGAAGAAATAGACAGGAAATTGAATGTATGTGTGCATTGGTTTGGTTTAGGCTATGTAAGTTTAGCATTCTCTGATCACTACAGAGTCAAAATAGTTTTTAAATGATGAGGTATTTATTCCCATAAAACCATGCCTGTAAAAGTGAGACAGTGCTCCTCTGGTTATCTGGGGAACCAAGGCACAGCAAGATTAATGCAGAATTTCTTTGGATGGAAAGAGCCTGTTTTCAGCATGTGTTTCCAGGGTAGGCTTCTCAGAATACGAAGTATCTAGAATGCATTGCAGGCAGAGATCTGTATTAGGCCCAGTAAAAATCAGGCCCCCACTTCTGCAGTTTCTGCCACGTGCAATTGGTCACATTACATGTGGAAGTGAACAAGTTGGAAATGAAAAAGGAATTGTATCTAGACGACTAAGAACTTTAACTGAGTAAATGTCCCACGATGAAAACACTGATGTTTTAACCTCAAAATAAAAATGATATCTAATATATCTTCTTCGATACTGGAGAGTACAGGTGTCACCAACAATTCCCTTGAGGGCTCAGAAAATAGTGCAAGATAGAGGAAGGAATTCCATTCGTTGAATGCAACATGCCTGATGATCTGCAGTTTGTAGGAGCACATCTCAGATTCTGCACATTGACTTAAAAATCTATTGGTGGATTGAAGGCAGCGACTCTGTGGCGGCCCTGCTCTGGCTCCTAACCTATTCCCCACTACCCCTAGTATAGCTGTGGTGAATGCCAATGTGTGAACTCCAGTAATGTACTAGAGAGTCTTCCCTTACCAGTTTGCATCTGGACTGACTAGCAGTTAATTAAGATCATTCCTTTCTGACGGGTCTTTGGGGGATTAGATAAAATACTTCTGTTCAATTTCTAGTGGAGAAGAATCTGCATGAGAACAAAAAGCAGGTTCACTAGACATTTGTTGACAAATGCTGCAGAGAGATAGAGGCCTTGGGCTTGAATTCCTTCTTCAGCCCTAGGTATCGTCCATCAGGACGACCAAAGCAATGTAAGAAGTCTGCAATTACACCATCTCTGGCATATCTTCCTCTAGCATAATTTAAAGGCTTCATTTCTCAGGGCTATCAATTTGGCAACTTTTTACCTAGCACTAAATTTACTGAAGGTTGAAGGAAATTGCTAAGCATAATATTTGGATTTATGGACTCTTTCTTGTGAGATATGTTCCTTTTGAATATCGTTCAGACTATGAAATAAGTTAAATGAAGATGTTGTAATCCTGCAGCATGTCAAGTGTGCTCCTGTGGTGTAAGGTCTTGCTTTCTTAAACAGTGCATGGACCAGAACAGCTCTTACCTTGGGCAATGACACAGAGCTTCAGCTTAAACTTTCTCTCATGTGTTCCCCTCTGATTTCAACACCCACCCATCCCTCAATATATATTTGCTCCTTTAATTCCTTGCAGTTTTTCACCAAACCAGTGCTTTTCTAGCCTTACGACACTTTAAGGCTCAACTTTCAAGTTGTTTCTGTTGAACCAGGGCAATGATTGTCTCAGGGCATTTTTTACACTTGCCACAGTTTACTTTCTGTGTGAGAGTGAGAGCATGGATCCTTCCACAGAGCACAGTGATTCAGCAAAGTTTCTGCATCCGATTTCTTTGATGACAAGCAGAACTGGGTTGGATATTATGGGATGAGAAAGCCAGAGATTTGAGATATTACTGTATCAGATATTCCTGTATCAAACTGAGACTTGTTTGAAGTTTTTGAAAAAAAAAAAAAAATAAATCAAAAGCAAAGTATTAGCTGAAGCCAAATATTTTATTTAAACTTTAACTGCTTCAATTTCAAAGCAATCACTCCAAACAAAAGTAAGAGAATTCTTCATTTTTAAAAATGTCAAAACAAAGTGTTTGGATGACTTTGAAATGCTTTCAAGATGCAAATTTAAAAAACACTGAAATTCAACCTTCCTCACCAAAAAAAATCCCTGCAAATCAGTGAATTCCAATGAAATTTTTTGTGGAAACACTTTCTGACCAGCATTACCAAATCTTAGCTCTCCTTACTTTCTCCTGTGATGCTAGTCCTGGACTGGTATAACCACCTTAGCTTCAGTTATTCCTGGTTAATTCCATTCTGCGTTAAGCTCTAAGGCTGAAGGTACGTGTTAGGTACATTGATGTAGCACAGTGAGGGGCGCAGCAGAGCCACCTGTGCTCGTTGCAGCACCGCTGTGTTAGTCCTGTGCTCTCCTGTGTTCTGCCTGCTGAGCAGAGTCCGCTGGTCTGTGTCGACTCCTAAGCTAACAGAAGTAGGCTACTTCCTCAGCTGCGTTATTTTAAACCAGGTGATGTGCAGATACTGAATACTCAGATGTTCCGTGCCAGTAAATCCTTTCTTTTTACAGGAGGACACAGCCGAATTGCAGCTTTGTAAGGTCACAGGTATGAGGAAAATCTGAACTGAACTCAAGTACAGGTCTGGCTTCTCTTCTTTCAACGGGTATTCTGTTTAGCACACTTTGAATTTCTTGATATATCAGACAATTCTCTTTCCTTGTTCTGCAAAGTATTGTGTATGCTCACAGTACAGTGACAACCACGCTTAACAGACTGAGACAAACGTTATGTTAAATGAAGAATTTACTGTCTCGCGCTTTGAGAGAAGTGCTGGGGAACCACCATCACTTAGGAGGCAGCAGGGACCAAGCAGAATAGCACAGAATGATTTTGCTATCTAGCAAACAGCAAAAATTTCCCACTAAGCTCCAAAACAAAAGCCATGCAAGACATATCTGTCAGCACTAGGTCCTTGGAGGAGCGGAGTACACCAGGAGGACAGTGGCGATTTTCAGTAGGGCTTGCGGTGTCAGAATGAACTGCAGTAGACGGCAGTGAAATACATTTTTGCTGTGAGTTGTTTTCAGACTGGACTCCTAAAATGTAGTGCTATTTTCCTGTATTTACCCAAGACAGACTGCAGCACACTTTTCAAATTTTCTTCTTGTCTGCTGGCAGCATCTATTGAGAGCTGAAATGGCCAAAGAGGGAGCTGGTGAATAAAAATTGTTCAGTTATCCCATTGCTCAGTGGATCAGCAGCCTCCTTGCTCATACCTCACTAAATGACCAAAAATGAAGAAGGCAACAGGCTGAAGGTACTACCAGGGTCTGTGTTGCATGATGGGGACTATGTTTGTTGGAGGCCACAGAGATATTACTCAAAGCTAGTACTAATGTCTACTTCTTTGCAGCAAGAGTGCTTCTCTACTCCAGTCACCTTAGTTGACTGGTGTTTGTTGGTGTGGGTTGGGTTTTTTTGATACACTATGATGCCAAACAGCTTCTGGCTGTACACAGTGAGCTGTCTGGCAGAACCTCTGTGTTCTGGTATTGTGTGTTTCTTGGTGTGAAGTAAGGTGGGAGAATGGGGGCAGAGGAAAAAGGAATAACCTTAAAAGAATTAGGGAGTTGATGTAAAAAATAAAAATAAAATAAATTAGGTCATGTTTTGATACATTTTGCGTCTCTTCCTTACATTTCCTCCTGTTTTCTTGTCCTACTAGCGGAGGCATGCTGGCATAAACCCAAAGGGGATCAAACTGAAGATTTCCTATTTGTATGCAAGACTTCTTTACTTTAAATTAGAGAGATTTTGGCACAAGGAGGCTGACTCTTGCCCATATGGCCCTTACGGTAATTTGAATACCTGCAGCTCATTGTTATCTCCTTTAGCTCTCACACTGAAGTGAACTTCTTTTATGTATTAGGCCTGATACTACAACAGCTTGTGCTCAATGGGATACCCATAGGATGTTGTATTAGGTGCTCAGCATCATGTAGGTTAGTAAATATTAGACACACTGGCACTGGACTGAAATGACCAAAGACTCTGGTAGGACAGGGTTATCAATGCAGAAATACGTAATTTCTTTTTCTTCGTTACCACAGCTCTACTTGGACCAAGATAGTATAGAAGTAGGTGGTGGAGGGTGTGGGATGAAGGTTAGCAGGCTTGAAAACAGGGAAAATGACTTGTTTTCCTTTTTTGTTTCCTGGTCTTTGTTTGTTTCCCAGGCTTTATTTTTTCTGCCAGCCCTGTGCAGGAAGAAGACACGGAGCCACATGTAAAGGCTTATGTAACAAATGCGATTTCTTTTTAAAGCGTCCTTCAGTCACCTTAACGCGTGGCTCACAGAGAGTCAAAGTGATGTCTCCTTGCTATGACTTGGCAATTTTCTCATGGCTTTATGTACCAATGCTGCATGCTGTTCAGATCAGTGGTACCCTTGTCCTTAAGCTCAAGCCCTGGCAACAGTGATGATGGAAATGCCAGTACTGCCTCAATATGTCACTTCACGTTGGTCTCCTGAGACAAGAAGGCCACTTGTTTCCAGAAAGGCACAATAATTTCTGTCAGCTCGTTAAACTGGCATACTGCTGATTCAGGCATTGAGCTCTAACAGAGCACTTTGTCCCAGCTCTGTAATGGCCTGTCCCTTGTACTCCCTAGGGGACAACTGGGATAAGTTCCTGGAGGGAAAGGTCAAAGTACTCAGGAAAGATTGTTATTGTCAATCCAAATTAAAACTTATGCTGGAAATGTAAGATTTGAATACAGCTTTGAATAACAGGAAGGGAAAAAAGAATCTGTCCTGGGGAGTATGCGTAAGTGTTAAGCTCAGGACAGACTACAGTTTCTGCCTGTATCCGAGTTCCCTAGAAGGAAGACAAGATTTTTAATAGATTAGGAATGGAACTTGGTCACAGCTTTATTAATTCATTTTCAGGACAGAAAGATGAAGTCTTTATCAAAACTACCATAAGGAGAAAATGCTAAGTGACCAATGCAAGAGCTTAGGGCCAAATAATTTTGCAAGAATTGTAATACAAGAATTGTAATACAAGAAGAGCTGACTCAAGGACGTCAAGCAGAACAAGTTTTTGAAGGATTTGTCGGTGGTTTTGGACGATGGGCAGTATTAAGTGACATCTGAAAAAAGTATGTAGAGCAGATGTTTGGGATGGTGGGACCTGGCATGTACTCCTTTATAGGACTAAGAAGGAATGGGTGCAGTGTTTTCTTTCCACTTTGTGTCTCCTTGGCTTCATTTATTCTGGTTGCTTTTCAGATGCCAGAATAGCTGAGACTAAGAAAGTGTCATAGGGGAAAGAGCAAGCTCATTCCTTCTGAGCTGAAACAACAGCTAAGGAATCTGGACAAGACTGCTCAGTTTTGCAGAGAGATCATAATGGTTTGGAGGGGTGGGGAGAGTTGCTTCACAATAACTTTCCTTTTGATCTCTTGATATTAAACAAACTAATTTGTGCAGATGAAAATTGCAGCGCCGGTTTATGTGCTTAATTGGATGAAGGACTTTAACACAGCTGTAATTTTTATAACCTCTCTCTCCCGTTCATGCTTCATCTGCCTCTTCACCTGCCTTTCCTTTTTACTTTAAATAGCTGCAAATATTGCTAAACAAGCTGAAAATGGTCTCACCATCAGTTTTCCTATTAATTGGCAAATTAGAAAAAGCTTCCATTTTCTAAGTGCTGTATTTTGCAGACCGCTTGCTTCAATTTGGCAGTTTAAAACCCTCTTATCAATAGCATAGGATATAACCTTTGAGTCACACTTCTGTTTTTCTATATCAAACAAAAGCTGAGGAGGTTGAGCAACATTTGTTTGTGAGTTTATACACGTTTTTCTTTGGTAATCATGAACCATTTAGGAAAACAGGCTTTTCTGGGGAAATTAAAATTTTATTGCAGAATCTTGCAAAAGTGTAGTTGAAACTGAGTAACCGGTTCAGGTAAAGAGCTTGACCTCTTGCTCAAATTTGCAAAACAAATCCTGAATAAATTTATTTATGAGATTTTTGGTCCCATGGCTGTGCCTTCTGTGCTGGCAACCATTACTTTGGTTTCACTTACACTTACAGAATGCCAGGCCTGATTCTTTGTGGGACCAGAAATCCAAAATACCATCAGAAAGTATGAGCTTGATAAAATTTCCCAACTTCTTGACAGAGTTACATTTGAAGTTTGAGATTTCTAAACCAATATATCCCCAAAAAATCACTCAATTGAGAGTCTATGGTTAATTGTTCTAAAAACACACGTGGAAGTTAGTGGCAGTCATCCTCTTCTGTCTTGAAATATTGGTAAAGTTTATGTTTACCCTATGAAAGTTTGGACATAGAACTAAACTGGATTTGTTTTTCCTTGGCCTTCAAAACCAGGGAGAACTGCTTTCAGTAGACCTTGATTGTCATCATTAAATCTTCTTCAGATTATTTCTGACAGCCATATTGGATACTGGAAGGGCTTCCAAGTGCTGTAAGTTTTCTTAGAGTGAGTGTAACTGGAACCACTGAAGACCTACAATGCTGGTTAAACCTCTTTTTGATTCCTACCACAGTCTCTTTCTCTCCCCACCTCTCAGCGTAAGAATCAACTCAGATGTTTCCTGTGTGGTTTATATTTAAAAGCTGTCAGTGACATATCTTATGCAGTGTTTAGATGCTGGTTTTCACAGAAACTTCTGACTCAACAAAGGGAAGATGATTCTTCTGACATAGTGAACTTTCAGTAAGAGTGAAGTCAATGATTGGGGTGTCTGCTAATTCACCTTCTAGGCATTTGCATTACTTAGCTGCTTTAATAGGTACGTTCTTAGTACTTCGTTGCTGAATGAATTGAATTCTTATCTCTTCTACTCTTCATTTAACTCTGTTCTTTATTTTTTAAGCCCCTGAGTAGCATTCAATTGTTGTACCAGTTTATGGAGAGCTTCTAATAAGTTTGGAGTAGCTTTTAGTCTTCGAATTCCAGCATGAAGTGGCCTTAATGAGCAAATTCTGGAAATGGATATATGCCTGGTGAATACTGACTACCCTTAGCAAAGTGATAAAGGACACCTCCCTGGTCCTACCACTAGCTTCCACCTAAAAGAAGGCTGAGTGGTTACCACCATGTCTTGTAGAAGGGAGTATGTTAAACTTGCCAAAAACCGTTGGAAGTGGTGCTGCTGCATGCCTTATCTCATAATCAAAAAAAAATGCCGACAGGAGGGTGTTGTATGCCCTACAGCAGAAGTGTATTTTAAGCATGGTTTCCCCCCCCCGTAACTGCAGAGACTGGAACAACCAGGAGAAGGTCACAATTGATGTGATTTTTATGATAGACCCTCTGGTTCTCATAGTGTTCTGATTTTTATATATATAAAATATGTTTACATATATAAAT